>OMNM01058571.1:0-13968 GCA_900302745.1 Parablennius parvicornis | reverse complement strand
GGGGAGAGGGAGAGCGAGAGAGAGAGGGAGAGAGAGAGAGGGAGAGGGAGAGGGAGAGAGAGAGAGAGAGAGAGAGAGAGGAAGAGGGAGAGCATCACATGTGAGTCCAGTCTGCACAGATACAACACGCCGCCAAAGTATGTCTGCGGCTGCAGGGGCGGGTCGACGCGGCCAGCGGCTTCACTCAGGTGAATGAGAAGAGCTCCGCCGCAGCTCCTCTCCTCCTCCTGCTGCTGCTCTCCTTGTCTTTTCTCTTCCTCCTCGCTGAGAGGAGACCCAACGAGGCGGCTGCGGCTCCTCCGTGTCCGCTTCTCCCGGGACTCAGCCTGGCAGGCAGCTGTTCCGTCAACTACCGGACCACACTGGCGTGACGCTCCGCGGAGGACACCATGGCAAAGGAGGCGCGAGTCAAAGGTAAGTGTGAGGGCGCGCTGCTGCACGCACTAACAGGTAGAAAGAAACCTGCGTCTCTGGCGCGTGCTGCGCCGTGCACTAAGGGAGTCTGTTGGAATGCGCGAGCGGTGTCAGTGAGTCCTGCCTGTGCGTGTCGTGTGTGTGTGTGTCTTTTGTGTGTCCTGCGTGTGCGTGTGTCCCTCCTACCTGTGTGCGTGCGCGTGTATGCGTGTGTGTGACTCAGGGTTTTGTGACGCCGCCGGGTCACAGCACGGGGAAGAGTCGGCCAGGTGAGTTGGAGACCTGCAGCCACTCGAACTGCCTCCGATCAGCCTGTCTGACCGCTAACCGGCATGAGGAGCTATTTCTGTCACGCTCTGAAAATTCAGGATGTGATCATTGAATGATCAATTGGATTCATTACCTTCGATAAGGAGGTTATGTTTTTGCCAGGATTTGTCTGTTTGTCAGCAGGATTATCCAAAAACTCCTGACGGGATCTCCCTAAAATAAATCCAGAAGATGTGTCTTGACCCAACTTAGATCCATTAAATATTGAGAGTGATCCGGATAACCACCTGGATACAAAAAAATATCAAAGACCCTGTTTCTCCCCTTTGCTTATCTTTGAGCCGTTTTCAAAAGATCCTATCTCTTGGAGATCATATCTGATTGACTTGTAAAAATTCAGTGATGTGTAGGATGGTCATATCTAGTAGGGTGCAACATTTCATCTGGATCAGAACCAGAATAAGGTCGGGAAACATTTTGGGAATATTAACATTGAAAACGCCATTTGAATCATATAAAGTGTCATAAACCTGTAATCAATTTGGATTACATTGATATTTGGAGGGATGATGCATATCAGTACCCTTTATAATCGTACAACGTTTGATCCGGATCGGATCTGGATCATGGATTTGACAGATGAAAACATGCAAAAAAATTCGGCCATCTTGAGGCGCTTGGTGGAGGTCTGAGCTCTCGGGAGTGTTTTTCTAGTTTTTATCTGAGCTCCTCTCATTGGTTTTCAAGCAGCGTGTGAGGAGATGACACTGCAGCCACCATAACTCCCACAGGGCACATGCTTGGTCTCACATCAAGTGGAATTGAATGTTGGACTAGATATTATTGTCTGTCTGTTGGGATCCAGGCATCCAGAGACTCACCTGCATGTTTGTGAATCATTGGCAGAAGTCCATAAAATCCATAGCCATGCACAGGGAGAACATGGAAGCTCCACATGATATTCTCATTATGAGATGACAGCACTAACAACTGATCCAATGTGCAATCTACTCCCATTCACACCTTTAGTGAAGGTACATTTCACCTAATGACTGGACTGTAGAACAAAACTGGACTGCCCAGAGAAGAATCACACACAGGGAGAACATGCATACAAAATGATCAACTCTACACAAATGCATTTTTATCTCGACTTAAAAAAAAAAATCCAAAACTCAAAGAGAAAAAACACTTGGTGGAAAAAGGCATCCTTCAAAACACAAAAATGATTCAGTTTTGGAGGGGCTATTTACACAACACCAGTGGTTGGATCTACTGCGTCCATGCCTGTTTTTATCCGGGTTCAAAGGTGGAACTTTTCTTCTAATGGCGCAATGTTTCATTAGAAAAAACAAGCAGTAGCACCCTCCTGTGGCCTGGCGTACTAACTACATCGTTGTCAGTGTGTCTGATGCTGCAGTGTAAACACATGAGTGTCACATAAAAGGTTGTCATGTAAATGGTGGCCTCAGACTCTCAGGCCCCCCCGCCCGGCGCCCCCCAAAGGGAGGTCCACTCCACACTGTGAAACCCACTGACCCAGGCAGTGAAATGAATCGCCAGGAGAGGTGAAAAGCAATAACAGGAGGAGTTCTGTGGGTTGCTAAGAAGAGCAGGCACCTTCTCCTGCAGCTCGTCTGATTGTTAAACTGGATCCGATCAATATGATGGGACGTCTTCATGGCAGAATCCGCTGAACCCCTTCAAGTCTTGACATGTTTGAAAGTTCATTTCAAAAATACCGTAATATCCGGACTATAAGCTGCGACTTTATTCAAACACTTTCAGTCCTGCAGCTCATACAACAATGCAGCTAATTTATGGATTTTTAGGGGTTAACGGGCTTCATGCTGCCAGATTCGACTTCCGCATGCAGATACATGCTGTTTTGAGCCTCTGCTTCTCCAAAACTTGCTCTAAAAAGGATATTTCTGCTCTTGGTGAGCTCGTCTTGTGCTGTTTTCTGTGCTTTGGAACTTGAGCAGCTGATGGCTGTGAATGTTGCGTTCAGGTGCTCTGTTGCACTCTGTGGCTGAGAAATCTTCCTCTTCAGAATCACAATCAGAAAATAACTGATAAAATACTTTATCAACAGAGATAACACCCTCTGTGATTGTCTGTCTGTTTGTCTGTCAGCGGGTCACTTCATTGCAGACGGAGGATGTGTGCAGAAATTTCCAGCACTATGAAAGACAGATTTGTGGGAATTGATGGATATATGAGCAGTCCCTGTGTTCCCACAGTGAAATTCCTGCCCTGTTAAAATGTGGACATCTGCGGCTTATAGTCAGGTGCGACTTATATAAGAATAGTTTTTTTTTTTCCTCTTAAATTAGGTCAGTGCAGTTTATAGTCCGCAAATTACTTACTCACTGCCTACTTGTTTGATTTAAAGTCATTCAGTCCCAGAAAGCCCTTCCTTTCTGTTATTTTTCGCTACATGTGTGCTGGCATCACTTGTCTAATACTGCTCGGAGTCCAATTTCTCTTGTGTTCCTCCAAGTCAGTTTTAATGGGGAACATTGTTTAATGATTTTCATGATTAAATGTAATCAGAAGTTCAAGTGTCACAGCCTATGAAGTGGTTGTGCTTCCTCTATACATGCTTGCAGCTGCAGGGTCACACTGCTGTCTGTATAGTGACATTTTTTTGTGTGCATCTGCTGTGCTGACGTGCCTTCCAGCAAGCGCCTGATCCCCTCCTGCAGCTGCAGGCTCAGCGTTCAGCGCGTGGCCTTCGTGCTCAGACCTTTCCCACAAGGCAAGAGCAGCCTGCAGGGATCAATGAAACAACAGATCATTTTGACTCTAAGTGTTGACCGAAAGCGTCAAAACAGAGAGCGGGTTTGATGCGGCGCAGCTCGGACTTTGAATCGCTGCTGCCCAGGATTTAACGGATCCTCCTCACCAGATATCAGGCCTCAGAGGAACATCACCATTTTAACAGCCAAATGCACGGCTGAGATCAGGAGTCACATTAACCTCTAGAAATACACATATGGTTTTTACATTCAGAAAATGCTTGTTCCACACAATTTTCTGTATCTGGTAGTTTCCATGTGTGTCATACTTTCAGGGAATAAACCTTTAATCAATGTGGTAGTTTATTTGAGTGACATTGCAACTTGCACTGCAGACATCTGCATTAATGACCTATCAGAAGGGGGATGCACAGACGGGGTGGGTTGGGTCCTTCCCTCTAATCCCTACCGGCTTGAATGTTGCACTGGTACCATGAGTATGAGAATCTGCATTTGTTTGACTTCTTAAAGGAGTCATATTATAAAGCTTTTCAACATTTTCACATGGTCCCGTTGGTCCAAAAACATTATATTCAAAGGTTATTGCTTTCCCTTAATTTCCCTCCATTTGAATATTGGATCATAGGAGCTGCATTCAGAATCTGCTCTGTCTGTGTGAGCTGGACTGGCTCCGCCCACACATGCCCATCTTGGGAAGAGGAGGAAGTACTTCCTCAGGTGGTGTCAGATCAGAGCTGCCTGATTGTGGGAGGAGTCAAAGGGAGGAGTCTACCTTGATTGGGATTGGCTAAACCCCCAATGACACTACCTATGATTTGATTTCTGATTGGCTCGTTGGAGCAACACACTTTTTAAAAACTGAAAAAAGCCAGGGAGAGAGAGGACAGACTTTCTTCACTTCTGGGGCATCATTCCAGGTATGGGGACGATTATTAATGTTGGAAAACTAGTAGAAAATGAAATTTGCAGAATATGACCCCTTTGAAATAATTTCAGTTTCAACTTAATAACACAGTTTAATATGAAAGTCATGGGAGATGTGAACACATTCGAACAGACAGTAGATTGAGCATGAAGCAATCAATAATTCACTAATGAGAAAAATAAATCCTTTCATTTATGAGACTGAGGCAGAGATTTCTGGGTCCCTGTTTGCACAAGTTTACTTCACATGTGTCTTACTACTGTACTGAATAAGAGTGGAGGAAACAGGAGCCGGCTCTGCTCACCAAGAGTTTGTCTCTTGTAAATCAAATGCTTCTATTTTTAGGAGACAATCTCACAAGAGAAATTGGCTGTTCTGGAAAAACATTTATTTATTTTAATCTCAACAGCTGCAGCTGGAAGTCGTCTCCAGTAAATCTTAATTATTCGTGCTTTGAGGCTCCCCTTAAAATTCACTTGCTAATGAAAGCGGCAGGGTGAGGCTTTTCATTGCTGCTGCCGAGCTTTATAAAACCAGGCGGACCCGCCGATGCTCCGGCGGCAGATTGAAGGGCTGGATGTTGGTGTCGCCATATATCAAGCATGTAGCGTGTGTGTTGAACAGCTCTTCATGAAACAATGTTCTTTTGGGTCCTCAAAGCATGGCCAGCTCTCACGCTTTAATTTCTTCACTATCACTTGTGTACGCAGATCTTATCTTTGCCATTTTCAATCATATGAGTTCTTCAGGGGATTCAACATTGTCTGAGTTCGCTCTCTTGACTCACTTGAAAGCAAACTCTTGGTTTTAATCTGGATAGGGACTGTGAAAAAAAACCAGGATATGGAGTTGCTATATATTTTCTCATTAAAGTATAGCAGCCAGTGTTTATGATATCAAATTTTAATTTCACGTCTGAATTAACTGGCAGTCCAGCAGAAAGGAGCAGTTTTAATTATCCTGGAAGATTATTTGAACACAGTAATGAGGATTGAGGGAATTACAAGAGCTGCGCTGGTTCTTTCTTCCATCATCAAAATGAAGCAGGTATGACAAAAATTAAGGAATATTAATGAATTACCAGTAGTTGTATTTTATTAAATTTTTTTTAATCTCTCACCTCAGAGGATCCCTGATTCGAGTCTGAGCTTTGGGCTTTTCTGTGCAGTTTGCATGTTCTCCTTGTGTCTATGACCGATTCCCACAGTCCAAAACATGTGTTTTCAGGTTAATTTGTGCTTAAGTAATGGGATAAGCAATTCTATTTGTTTAGTTTAGTTCTATACAAATCTGAATATACGATTCTATCAAGCACACTTCTGCTTTTAAAGTAGGAACGTCTACTCAGAAGTCTGACATCAACCAAACTTCCCCACTTTGCTTGAGAATGTTCATGTTGCTTCTATCTTTTAGTCAATAATGCTTCAGACCTACTCTGCTTTCCTTGGATTTAAGAATACAACAGTTTGATGTGTTTTATCTGATCTGCAAGTGAAGTGTCTTCAATCACGGTTAAGATGGAGATCAATTTTATCTCCCTTTGTGATGGAATTAATTCAGTGGAATAGATGATGTTTGGAATCGCTGATTGGGAAGGAGATCCCTCTGTGCTTTTCCTGCCACATCACAACCTGCGCAGATTATATTTCATTTCAAAAACTGGCAGAAAACTGTGTTTCTGTTATTTTAAAACCAAGGTGATGCAAAAGGCTGCCTTTAGAAAAAGTGCATCACTCTCGTCACGTTGAGGTTGATGATCCTCTTCAAACATGCTTAATTTCTTACATGTCGGTTCACTGTTTGCTAAAAGAAATCTCCGCCTAACATTTAATGGTTCCATTTAACCAGCTGCTCTGGAAACTCAAAGCGTGAACCGAGTTAAATGCCTGTTGGTGTGTCTTCGAGGCAACTTCACCCCGCTGCGTGAGCTGCAAGCCTGAGGCCAGACCGGTATTCTGGTACTAAATCTCTCCTCAGACATTTTGCTTCTCTAATCACCCTTGAACATCTTTGTTGTCTCCTCTTGTGGAGTCGAACTGATCCCCACCGCCAGTCCTCCGTTTGACGTCACCAAGCGTTTCAGGTGGGAGGGTGAGATTTAGCTCCTCGGAGCGTTTTTCTGTCCTTGCAGTTATTGGCTCAGTCTGAAGGCATTTCTTTTCAGTTGCCGTCCAAATACATGAGCAGCCAACCTGCGGGTTTGCTGAGACTGGGTGTGGAGCTAAAAATAGATCAGCGGGATGCTGATGAACAGTCTCTTGCTGTCTGCTTGTTTCACTGTTTCTCGACAAAAGTCTTGACATCTTGTGTTTTGTTTTTCTGCATCAATTTCTGCACAAGTGTTGTCACTCTTGTCTCATGTGATAGATACGTCATAAAGAATATGATCTAGGATTAGCTTGCTGAGTGCAGCCTCGTCGTGGTCGTCGTCTTGCTGGCAAACGCTCCCCTGACGGGCTGTTTAACAAACAGCGCCGCAGTGTTCCCTGAATTCTACAGAGGCGTGCGCTAATGCATTCAGCCCGCGACCTCTGTCATTGTATTTGATCATACAAAACAGTGTTAATTCAAATTTAATAGCTGTTTGTCATGGGGAGGCACAGTGGACTGGGAGCAGCTAGTCACAGAGCACACGGCGGCTGGGCCGCTGCGATTCGAGGTCAGAGAAGAGGAGGTGACGGGGGACAAGCAGACGACTCGCTGTCGTCTGTCAGAAGCTTTGGTGTCTCCTGTGACCACAACAGACGGAAACAATGTTTTCAGTTTTGACTTTTAGAGGAACACTTCAGACTTCTGTGGAAGGGTTTACCCTCCTGAAACAGGACTACATAAAGTGTGATCAATCTGCCTGATGCAACACTATCAGCTAATGCAGCTCATTTGGAGCCTGCTGTGTTCTGCCAGAAAGAAAACAAATGTTTTGAACAAGCTCAAACCATTCTTTTTGGATTTCTGCGAGTCCGTGATTGAAGCACCTGTCAGGGAGGCTCCAGCTGAATTCTCAAGTGGCTTTTAAAAACTGCCCATTTAAGAGATGAACTAATAACTTGATTAAGGCCAAGATGCTCAGGAGGAAATGAATCGGCAGTGATTTTAATTTTCAGCTTTTTATGAAGTTTTTTTAAGGTGGTCAATTATAAAGATTAAACTTTTTTTATTGTGTGAGAATTAAGGTCTTGGTACTGGTGGGTCATTGGGTTTTGACGGGAACTTTGGTGACAATTTGCAGATGGAACTTTTTACAAAATAATTGAAGTAATAATTACAAGACCAATCAAACTAAAAAAAAGTTTTAGGTATTGCCAGTCGATAGAACGAAAAGGAGATAAATTCACCACAAGAGTTGTTTTTTTTTTTTTTTTTTTACTTAAAGCTTACAAAGATAAGAATCGGCTTTGTAAAGGGGCTCTCACAAACATGCTGCTCACAATCTGCCAGCACCTAAAAGTAAATTACCAGTAGTTCTGAGTGAAACCAAAAGAAGAGCTACAACTGGACTCAAGTTGGACTCACCAGCTACAGTGACACATTTTCTCTTGTAACATCAGCACATGATGTTTCTCCCATCTTTGCAAAAAGTAGAATACAAGTGGTATGAAGGGAGTTTGGGCTGTTGATGCTCCATACATGGCAGCTGATCCAGTTTTACGGATTTGTTTTGGTCAAGAGGTAAAAAAATATGACCTTCTGTTGCTGAATTTTGCATGCAGACTTTTCTCACCTATAATTTGATCATATGGATCATACTAGCATCATTGTGTGATCCATATATAGGCAGATGCTCTTTGCTTCTCACTCAATATAGCTATTTATATCCAGGTAAGATGTTGACGTAGAAATAAGGCCTTTTTCAGTCAGTTGGAGGAAGTGTGATGTGTTTATGTATATTTGTCTCACGTATTGCACTTTGGTGATTTCATCTGCTGTGACATGCAAAAGGAAGAAAGTATAGAAGTAAAACTCTGTTTCTGGTTAATATTCTGTGATTGCGATTAGACTCTAACCACTAGTTTCACTTTAATGGGTCGGAGTGAATAGCAGTACAAGTCTTCAGCGAGACATTAAACTATCTGAACTGGTCATCGTAGTTATGAGAGGACTGACGGAAAAATCAGATGATGTATTTTAAAGAATGGCAAAACTGTTCATCAGGAAATCACTGCTGCGTCCTGAGTTAATGTGAAGAACTCACTTTTATGAATGAACTGTGTCTGTAGCGGTGACTGTTAAACTCAGTTATTCTGGTAACAATGTTAATCAGCCACATTCAGGCCGACAACAATAATCAATAAATCATTTAATCGAACAATAAATGAAAGTAACTCTATAATTTGTCCTCCCTCGATATATCTCCACATTGCAATTAGGAACGTCTCTCACCCCCAAACAGGCTGGATGAAGAGGGTTCTCACACACACACACACACACACACACACACACGAACGAAAGAGGTGGCAACAAAAAAAGGCTAAACAACAAACTTGCATTCTCACCTAAAACATAACCACCCAACTCATTTTCCCACCTGGGAGTTTCTATTATTTAATTGTGTGTGAGTGAGTGAGTGAGTGAGTGTGTGTGTGTGTTTAAGATTTTAGTTGGTTTTATTGAAATAATTGAAAAGTTCCTGACATACAACTGTAAAGCAATTTAAAATAAAAGCTTATTGCATTCGAAAAGGTACACTTGCATTATTATGATATATTATTACATGTGTGATTAATTTGCTCTTAAATTTGTTTTGACAATAAAATAGTTTACTGGAAATAATTTGTAGGACAATATATCATCCAGCAAAATTAATTATCGTCACAGGCCCACCATGGTCTTCTTGGTTTGGCTTGGTTTGGTTTTGTACAGTCCATGTAGTCTCACATTACCGGTTTTCCTCGCAAGACGCTGTAGTGAGGCACTGAAGAGGCAACAGCAGCAACCATGTTGTGCTACTACACATCCTTCAATCTAATCGGAACCCCAACAACTACAAACCAAGGGGATGAGTCAAACATCCTTGAAGCTAGGCGAAGGACAGACTGGCAGTAAAGTGACTCAACATAGCCACAAAATCTATTTAGATTTCACAGTGCCCCTGGAATGTTGAACACCTCGTCCTCAGCAGTCATCTTCAGGCCGGACAAGCAGGCGGCGGTCTCTCCTGCACACTCATAATTATCACCGTTTTAGTGGAGCAGTCCATTAACAGTCGATGTGAGCGTTCAACTGCATAGCAGCAGAAGATAAATACCATCCAGGAAGGTGACCGACTCAAACTTTTTGAGAGGATCAGTTTCTTTTCTGTCTCTCCCGAAGTGCATTGATTTACACAGTGTGCTAGAATGAGGCTTAATTAAATTATAGAGCAAGCTATTAATAGCTCCTTCCCTCTCACAAAGCACCAAACACATTTTTCTTTATTGTTTACTGTTGAATGTGAAGTGAGGCTAGAAGTAAATAGACTGCCTGTCCCGCTTTTTTCTTCTTGTTATTTTTCAGTATAGTATCCCATCTCAGCGCTGAGTGATTTCCAGCTTTGCTTGGTTATATTGCCTGTTGCAGGCACTCATTTCCTCTCCTTCCTTCATGCTCAAAAGAAAAACATTATTGGATTTCCTCTTGACAGTGTGAATATCACACTCTGATGCTTTGACTTGTCCAATATTAATTCAGAAGTGGTTTGTGCCGTCAGAAAGCTCCCCTGCCCTCCATGTTTGCATCATCATCACACTTCGGGCTTTTAGGTGAAGTTAGTTTGTAGAATTCCTTGAAAACCAAAGGCTGCTAATTACAAAATGAGCAGACCAGCGCTAGTTTGGTTTCTAGACCATCTAGACTGAAGAAGAGTGAGGCATGAGTGATGACGCACCAGTGACAGGAAATTCCTTTGGGTTGGTAGCAACTGATCAAAAGCAGATTAGTTCTGTGATGAAGAGGGATTTCTCATGAGGAGTCATCCTCAATTCACTGGGTTTCATCATCACTCTCCAAACCCACAGCCCCTAACGGAAGCCTTCCTCAGTTTCACATTCACATGATTTCATATTTCAAACTGTAATGATTACATTTATGCATGCACACTCACAAGTACATCCATAATACATACGACACGTCCAGGATATTAACCTCATGACAGTGAGACCGAGTTCCTCAGAGTGGACAGTTTCTTCCTACCAGATTCTTTTATCATATATTAATCTGGTTTTTCATACCAGTTTTAAAACTAGCACTTCAAATGCCAAATGAATGGCACACATTCGAGAGCTTCTGAAAGTGTTAGTTTGGTTTTATTAGGATTGTAAGAAATGCTTTCAACCAGTTCTATGTTAACTGTAAATCAAATGAGATTTGTGCTGAGCCATACAAGAAAAGAACAGTTTCCATTTATTGGAACATGTGTGCAGCAACATCTCATAGACAGAGTACTAAAATATTCTGAAAGCACAATTACTTTGATAATATTTTACTGAAGTACTAAAATCAAGCCAATAAGGTTTATTCACGTAAAAGTAAAAGAGAGTTCATTTAAAATGCACTCAGAGTAAAAGTTAGTTGGTTACTTACTTGACGGCGGGAGAATGGGCTCGCCTGAGGACATTGGGATAGAAATCTGGAAGCAGGTGTTCCTAATGAAAGGAACAACTTTTCGAAGTAAATTGCAGAAGCAGTGAAACTGTGACTTTCCTTGAACGAGCCAAAGACCCCGACCTCTGGTGTCTGGTACCATCACCAAGACTAAACTATGGCTTTCTTTGATACGAAACTGTGTCTACCTGTCAAATATTAGTGTACAGATCGCCAAGTCAATTTCAAGGCGTGAACTGTTGTGCTGCAATGCACCATGGGAGTTTGGGTCATTGGGACTTTAAATTCCTTTATTCTAGGATCAGTTTTGTAGTCTTCCTAGTGATTGTCTTTTGTTGTTTTATTGAGGTTTAGTGAGTCTAGTTAGTTGGTTGGGTTAGTTTGTTGTAGAATGTTGCAACCGTGAGTCAAAGGTGTGTATTTAATCTCGTCCTGCCACGGTGTTCCAACTTGGAAATGTCAAAATAAAAACCTCTGCCATTAACAGTCGGCATAAAAGGAAGTGCTACTCTCCTGTGAAGATCTTCCATGTTGCTTGACACATAAGTAGACCCAGAGTTCAATTCTCTTAATCCATTGATTCATTTATTACATTTGTACTCAGTATTGTAGTGCAGCAGACTACTTTTATAAAAACATACTGAAGTAAAAGTACCAATTTTCAAACCACTTTAAAAAAGTGTACAAAAAACTAGTCACATACAGTAACGTGATAAAATGTAATTCAATACTTTCCACCTCTGCTCATAGACTGATTACACAACAAGGCACCACATGAGAGAAACATTATTTCAGTAACACTGGATTCTTCACGAAGGTGGAGAAAAAGATGGCCTCCAAACACGCAATGACAACAATCAAAATGAAAGATATTGTAGGTGAGAGATGATATGACCACAAAAATACCCACGAAAAATAACAAGTATATGTGAAACAATCAATATTGGGAAATAATTGCTCAAAATATATGTAATGATGTTCAATAAGTGTGTCCGAGAGGTCAGAGATGCGGCAGCTTGTTAACTTACTGCTGACAAGCTCGTATTTGCGTCAGTGCCAAACCATGATGTTGACTTTATGGAAGAAAAAAGGTTACAGGATTGCTGAGATGGGTTTCGGGTTGTGCTTTATTTTGTTGATACATTTAGTAAAATGTTGATTAAATGGGAATATTTTCAATAAGCACAGAATTTCATTTAGCACTAAAACAAAGAAAATGAATTTGAGTTGATATTTATTGGCTATAATGCGTCTGCTGTATTCTTCCTGCTCAGTTGGGATTCAGTTGGACTGCGTTTTCTCCCTGAAGTAAAACGAGTTTGACACCCCCGATCTAAAATATTCACAGTTGTAGACACAACACACTTCTGTGTGTCTTAGTCTGACGTGTGTGTGTGTGTGTGTGTGTGTGTGTGTGTGTGTGTGTGTGTGTCTCTCTCTTTCTGTTTGCTCTGTGATGGACCCGTGACCTGTCTGGAGTGAATCCTGCCTCCTCCTCTAGTCCGCTGGGAGCAGCTCTCACCCTGCTGCCTCCCTGAATTCTTTAAGAGACCAATGGTTAGATGATTTGTTTCATATTTGTCCGTCGTCGACACCATCCTGAGAGGTTTGAGGTTGGTGGAACAACTCGTCAGATTTTATGCTTCCAGATTTCTTCTTAATTTAAATTTCAGGCGAATGTAAAAATCAAGGTGCAAGTGCAATTGCCTATAACCAAAAAATCCTCAGCCTCACAAAGACGTTTCTTCTAAATGTTGAAGGAAGCAGTCATCCGGAACACAAGGGTAAGAAGTCACATGGCATCTTTTGATGAGTGACTCAAACATTTTCAACTACTGCATTGGACCAAATAATCTACCATCATTCGCTCCAGTCTCTCATACTCCTTTTCCTTTCTCTGGTCACTTGTTTCTATTAATCCAGAGCTCTTGACTAATGCACACGTTCCTTATGAATCCAGCGTCTTCTAATCATAAGAGAAGATAGATGAGGCTTCCAGTGCAGTTAAGTGTCTGCTCGTGTAGCAGAGGAAGAGACATGTAGACACATGACTGTATAATAATGCAGAACGATTTCTTAGCCTGTGTGACTCCTTCTTTTAAAGCTCTTTTTTTATTTTCATTAGTGTGAACTCTATACTGTCTAAGAACTGAACAAGAGGTGGGAAAACAAGCCTGGGTAGCATAGCATTGTGGGAGGAAGTAAACAGAGATGTTTCATCAAGCAGCAATTATTTATTTATAGTGAACAAAAACCACACAGTTGTTTTTTTTATTGCAACACCTCCTGGGCTTTGGCAGATATTCATACTGTACATTTATAAACAGCGTTGTATAAGATGATAGTTACTTCTATGTTAAAGTTGCCATACTAGTTACTGGAACTAAATAAAGTAATTGATTACTTGACAAAGTAACTTGCAAATTACTTAAAAAATTGAAAAGAACACACAGTTGATGAATAAATGCAATATGTGCATAGAGAAGGCTTGACATGAAGTAATATGCCTACTTACAGAGTCGCAGCCAATGTAATTGGTGAATTTGATAAACTAAAGTCACGTTGCTATCAGGAGTGGATTCAGGACAAGTTTTGGATGAGCTGGAGTTTGAGGAACGCCATAGAAAAGGAGGGAAGATGGAGGTGGTGGAGATGCTGTTGGGAGGTGGTGGAGGTGCTGTTGGGAGGAGGTGCTGTTGGGAGGTGGTGGAGGTACTGTTGGGAGGAGGTGGTGGAGGTGCTGTTGGGAGGAGGTGGTGGAGGTGCTGTTGGGAGGAGGTGGTGGAGGTGCTGTTGGGAGGTGGTGGAGGTGCTGTTGGGAGGAGGTGGTGGAGGTGATGTTGGGAGGAGGTGGTGGAGGTGATGGGGGTGGGGGGGGGTGGGGGGGGGGGGGTGGGGGGGGGGGGGGTGGGGGGGGGGGTGGGGGGGGGGGGGGGGGGGGGGGGGGCGGGGGTGGGGGGTGGGGGGGTGGAGGGGTGGAGGGAGGTGGAGGGGGGGGGGGGGGTGGAGGGGGGTGGA
>OMNM01058568.1:0-24576 GCA_900302745.1 Parablennius parvicornis | reverse complement strand
TTTTGGTAGGTTTTAGAAGGGTTTAGGTAGTTTTGGTAGGGTTTTGGTAGTTTTGGTAGGATTTGGTATGGGTATGGTGGAGTTTGGTAGGGTTTAGGTAGGTTTTGGTAGTTTTGGTCGAGTTTTGATAGGTTTTAGGTAGTTTTGGTAGGGTTTGTAGGGTTTTGGTAGTTTTGGTAGGGTGTTGGTAGTTTTGGTAGGGGATGGTAAGGATAGGGTTAGGGTTTGGAAGCATTTTTGTAGGGTTTGGTAGAGTTTTGGTAGTTCTGGTAGGGTTTGGTAGGGTATAGGTAATTTAGGTAGGATTTTGGTAGGATTTTGGTTGTTTTGGTCGGGTTTGGAAGGGTTTAGTGAAGTTTGGTAAGGTTAAGGTAGTTTTGGTAGGTTTTAGAAGGGTTTAGGTAGTTTTGGTAGGGTTTTGTTAGTTTTGGTAGGATTTGGTATGGGTATGGTGGAGTTTGGTCGGGTTTGGTAGGGTTTAGGTAGTTTTGGTAGGGTTTGCAAGGGTTTAGGTAGTTCTGGTAGGGTTTTGGTAGAGTTTGGCAGGGTGTGGTGGGGTTTGGTAGGGTTTAGGTAGGGTTTTGGTAGCTTTGGTCAGGTTTTGATATGGTTTAGGTAGTTTTGGTAGGGTTTGTTAGGGTTTTTGGTAGTTTTGGTAGGGTTTGTAGGGTTTTGGTAGTTTTGGTAGAGTTTGGTAGGGTTTTGGTAGGGTTAGGGTTAGGGTTTGGAAGGGTTTGGTGGAGTTTGGTAGGGCTTAGGTAGTTTTTGTAGGATTTGGTAGGGTTTGGTAGGGTTTTGGTAGGATGTGGTCAGCTTTGTTTGAAGTCACAGCAGGAGCCCTGAAAGTGGCCTCCTGCTTCTACTATCAGTTGCTGCACTGAAAGTCCAGTGTAGCAGATTGTCACCGATCATTGATCCAGGACATCAGCATTCATTCACACCAGGAGGCGCTCATCGGATTCTCAACTTTATTGATCCAGGACATCAGCATTCATTCACACCAGGAGGCGCTCATCGGATTCTCAACTTTATTGATCCAGGACATCAGGGACATTTTCTTTTACAACTCCAGTAATAAAAAAAAAAATCATATCCACATAGTTTGTTCATACACAGACATGGTTCTCTTGGTATACTAACCGAAATCTTAATGCTGAGCACATTTCATGAAAAGTCTGCAGGTCTGTAAATTTTTTTATAAGCCATTTATGGAAATACAAGAGAGTCCATATAATCTCAGAGGTGTTTGCAAATGTATTGTACTAAAAGCCCAAAAAGGTATGAAAAGAAGAAGTGTCTCTATTATTGGTGTTAAATTCTGGAATCACGTCACCATAGATTTAAAAACATGTAATTCTATTTTAGTTTTCAAGAAAATGGTTTGTAAAGCTGTTTTCGATGCGTAGAAGACAGAAATGATCTGTTTTTGTTTATTCTGTTGTTTTTGTCTGTAGGTTGGTATATTATAGGTTTTTATAAGCAATGTGTTTCTGCCTATTCCTTTTCAGTCATCATTCAACACGTGATTTTTTGATTATGTGAAATGTCAATACTGTGTACAATATTGGTGTTGTCATGACTGAATAAACTAAACTAAATACAAAAAATATAGTTTTGGAAAACCTTCAGATTTTTTTTTCCATGATCATTGACAAAAATATTCTCCTATATATTGATTTACTAAATACACTTTTTTCTAATTCTGTGTTATCTGAGTAAAGAATCACAGGGATATTGAGAATATCTGAGTAGAGAATTAGAAAGTATCTCCACTCACATAATTGACTTCTTCTAATCCAAACTGCTGGTTTATGATCACACACAATACTGAGGCAGCGGTTTCATGACGAACATTCTTAATAGAACAAGACAGACATAAATAACAACAATATACATACAGGTTACTTCATATAAAAAACCTTTCGTCATCAGAAGTTATTACATGGCAGGAATCAGCAGCAGCTCTTTGTTGGAGTGGAGTTGGTTTAGTTACATATATTTACATGTGAAGCTTAATTTTTTGGGCGAGCCAAGCGAGAGTCAGCCTCCATAATAATCCTAGTTCTTAAGCCCAAGCATATTGGAAAGGCCAAGGGAGAATTTGTCATTTTCATTGGTTGTGGAGATTTCAGGAGCATCCAAGCTCAACGTTCCCTCTGGCTTCTCTACTTTGAAAGTGCCTCCTCTCACTAACATGGAATCCATATCTGAGGAGTGGAGCTTCAAGTCGATCTCACTTTTGTCTTCAGTTGGAGTGACGTTAGCTGAGGGAGTTTTCTCCTTGGCCTTTCTCAATCTTTCCAAGATGTCAATCTTTTCTCCACCTCTCTGTGTTGCATTCAGGATTGGCAGGCGGAGCCCTTTGCTCACAACATAATCCTTTTCCTCTGAGCTTTGACTTGATGTGTCAAACGCATCAGCTAGTGAACCGCCAAAGATATTGATGGTGTTTCTGGGTAACGTGTGGAACTTGAAAGCAGGAACCTCCAGCTCATTATACGACACATCGGAATCAACACCATTTCCACCTTCAATGTTAAAATCACTATCAATATCCAAAGATTTTGATTTGGACCCACCTAGACCAAACTTTGGAAACTTGAAATGGGATTTTTTGGGCTTTTCAAGACTTACATCAGCATCTTCTAAATCCACATCTACTTTGGGCCCATTTATATCTCTGCCCGGTACCATCACATCCACATGAGGAGCAGAAATGTTGGCATTTGCTGATTTGACGTTGGGTGCCTTTATTGAAGTGTCAACATCAGGACCCGAGAGAACGTTTGGGATCTTGAAATAAGGCAATTTAGAGTCACCTATGTCAATATCAGGTGCTTTGGGCAAGTTCACATCCAAACTTGGAGATTTCATTGTGACATTGGGGGCTTCTAGGTTGGCTTGTGGTAGATTGACATCAACGTTTGGTGCTTTTGGAAGATCAACACTGGGTCCCTCTACAGTGGGCTTCTCCAGCTTCAAGCTTGGTAGGTCTATACCTGCATCCAGATTTGGAGAGCTTGTGTTCAATCCAGGGGTTTTCAGACTTAAATCTGCATTGGGCATCTTTGTGTCTACAGAGAGATCTGGACTCCTGAGATTAGCATCAACATCAATATTAGGTCCTTTCACTTTTGGTCCCGTGAAATCAAACTTTGGCATTTTCATTTTTGGAAGCTTTAATTTCCCTCCTGGGACGTCTGGAGTTTCAAGATCAACACCAGCTTCTGGTAATTTAACATCAAGATCTGGTGTATCAAGACTGCCCTCAACTTTGGGTCCAGACAAGGAGAGATCGGGGGTCTTCAGGTCGAGGTCAGGAGTGTCCAAGTCCATCTTGGGTACATCAAGGCCAGCATGAAAGTCTGGTGCTTTTAAATCAGTGTCCAATTCAGGACCCTTGACTTTTGGCCCTTTGAGCTTTGGTAATTTTAATTTACTCAGCTTCCAGTCAGGAGCCTCCATGTTCATGTCTGGACCATCAAGATCCACAGAAGGACCTTTGAGATTAGCATTTGGGATGTCGATATCAATCCCGCCATCAATATTTGGTCCAGACAAACTGGTGTCAATATCAGCCTTTGGTGCTTTTAATGTACCAAATGTGGGTTTCTTGAGGTTGAGCCATTTAAATTTCCCTGAAGGAGCATCAACATCAATGTCTGGAGCATTAACATCTAAATCTGGACCATTCAGTTCAGCATTCGGCATGTTCAGACTGGCATCTGGCAAGTCAATATTTGGTCCAGACAAACTGGTGTCAATATCAGCCTTCGGTGCTTTTAATGTACCAAATGTGGGTTTCTTGAGGTTGAGCCATTTAAATTTACCTGAAGGAGCGTCAACATCTAAATCTGGACCATTCAGTTCAGCATTCGGCACGTTCAGACTGGCATCTGGCAAGTCAATATTTGGTCCAGACAAATCCGCATTCAAATCTGGACCATTAACTTTGGGCCACTTTGGCTTTTTGAAAGTAGGCCATTTGACATGTGGACCCTTGATGTCTGCACTTGGTGTGTTCACATCAATGTTAGCTTTTGGCAAATCCAAATCAACATCAGGCGTCTCAAGAGATGCACTCAGGTCAGGGACTTTTCCACTAGCATTAAGGTCAACATCGGGTGTTGTCACCTTTGGCCCAAACAATGAGAAATTTGGCTTTTTCAGAGTTGGGAACCTGATTTTGCCAGAAGGGACTTCAGGACCGTCTATGTCAAGATCTCCTTTAGGCAATGTCAAATCGACATCTGGCGTATTAATGTCGGCATCAACATTTGGAAGTGAAACATCAACATCTGGGGCGCTCAAATCTGCATTCAGGTCAGCTTTTGGACCATGGAATTTGGGTTTTTTCCACTTGTGGTGAGGCCATTGAATTTTCCCAGATGGAGGCTCTATGTTGATATTTGGGGTATTAACATCCAGATTGGGACCGTTGAAGTCACCCTCAAGCTTTGGAGTTGACATATTAAGATTTGGTGTGTTGATGTCAGCATTTACATCTAAGTCTGTTTTTGGCCGGTGAATCTTAGGCTTCTTCCATTTGTAGTGAGGCCAATTGATACCGTGGGAAGCGTCAATATCTGGGACGTTCATGTCACTCTCCACTTTGGGAAGAGAGACATCAACATCAGGGGTATTCATCTTTGCATCTAGGTCAAGATCAGCTTTTGGTCGATGAAGTTTGAGTTTCCCCCACTTCTCATGAGGCCAATTAATCTTACCAGATGGTTTATTAATGTCAATGTCAGGAGTTTTAATATCAAGGTCAGGGGCTTTGATGTCAGCTTTGGGCAAGTTGATGTCAACATCTGGAGCATTAATATCCCCGTCAAGCTTTGGTGTGGAGAAGCTGGCATTAGGAGCACTCAGATCAGCCTTTAAGTTGGTGTCTGGTTCTTTTATTCTTGGAAGTTTCCAGTTACCAGGCCACTTGATGTTGCCAGATGGGGCTTTGATGTCAGCTTGTGGGCTGTCTAACTTGATACCAGGAACATTCAGATCCACTGCTTGACCATTTAAGTCCAAATCAGTGCCATTAATTCCCCCCCGCGGTGCTGCCAAGTTGAAGTCTGGCATGTCTATATTTCCGTTAATGGAAGGGAGATCTATGTCTCCAGAAGCATCCATGTCTGCCTTGGGAGCTTTCACTTGAGGGAGACTGAAGTGTGGCATTTCAAATTTTGGAGCCTTGTAGTTTCCTTTATTAATATTTGGTTTATCGATGTTGAGAGAGGCATTGGGTGTGCTAAGACGGGGGGTCGAAAGGGAGACGTCAGGTGATGTGAGGCTGGCACCTAAATTAGTGTCTAAATCTGGTCCTGTCAGCGTTGCAGAAGGCAAAGTGGTTGCACCACCAACATCTGCTGAGGGCGTATTGAACCTCAGACTGTTAATGTCTCCATTCACAGTGGGAGCACCAATTCTACCACCCAACCCCTGTGTGGCATCTATTGTTCCACCCAAACCATCAAGAGAAAGCCTTGGCGCTTTAGCAGATGCATCCAGCGACAAATCCGTCTGTGAGAGTGTCTGTTGGTGATGAAGGAGAGAAAAGGACGATATCGGTTAATCAGCACTTTGACATCAGTCTCCAACTGAAACATGATGAAAAGATTCACATCAATTCAGTTTTCATTGGTGGAGTGCAAAATACAACACGGTCATTTCAAGGTGCTTTTACTGAGAAAAACCACATGACCAAGTAAGGATCCAAACCCTGGTTGGGGTAGGGTGCAAGGGATCCAAAGTCTGGTTGGGGTAGGGGGGAAGGTCATGATCTAGGGGGTAAGGATTCTCTATTGAATTCATCATATATAAATCTTCTCACTGCAGACAGTGATGGTCATGAATCAATCAATGCTAGGACCATGAAATAAGTCCGTAGTAAGATCCGTTTTACTGATACAGTACGTACAGCACCCCTGATTGTTTTTTAAAGTACAGTCTTAGGAACTTCCTGTCATGGCGGTTAAGGAGTTGGTGTATTTTTTCCAGCTAACGAGCTCACACAGCTGAGGAGGGAATCCCCGCCCACAAAGCAGAACAGACAGCCGTGCTAACCAGGCTACTGGAGGACCATAAGTACCGGTCCAAGGAGTTTAAGATTCCTCTTCCCCACAGCAGAGTCAAAGCTTCATATCCTGCAAACCGCTCGCAGAATTTCTTCACTGGAATCCAACGCGGACTCTGTGAGTCACTGTTTGGTTCGTTTGGAGGCTAAACCTGTGGCGCTAACAACCAGGCTAAATGCTAATCATCAACGAGGGGCAGCTATCGGTTACTATATGTGATCCTAATGGACACTTGGTTGTAGTTTGTTGTAGTCTCGGGCAGATTGCAGGATACTCCTGCGGTTCTGGCTTCAGTGCGTGGTTCTACATGGGAATATAATAAATCTGTCTTAAAAGAACTAAATAAAGTTCTCATCTCTTTATAATCTTGCAGACCAACTTATCATTACTATGGGTGATTTTAATCCACGCCAGAATACGACACTTGATAGATCACCACTGTTTGGGACTGACAGATTGTTGAAGAACCGGAGAACCAGGTTCCTTCTCAGAAAGAGCTTCCAGTCTTTTCTCACAGGATCCATAGCTTCCAACCATCAGATTTTTTTCAGTTGGATAATAAACTGTTGCCTTTGAATATCACAGTAAAGTCATTTCTGATCACTCTCCTCTGTTAATTCAGCTCCTGGGAAGGAGCTAAACTAACAAATACATTTCCTGTTTGGAATAACGACAGTCCCTACCCTATCAGACAACAAGGCAAACAGCTTGTGTGTTCAGGGTCACAGGATCAGAACTTCTTCCCACTAAATATAAACTTGTGAGCGCAAGATTAATGAGATGAAACAACAAAAAAAATCCCTTTGGGACTTTAAGGACCCCGTACGCACCGATCCTCCTCGGCAGATTACTTCATTTGTATTCCATTTTTAACAGCAGGACTTTCTAAGTTAAGAACTATCAGATAAAATCTGCATCTTAGATGATGAATATTCCACTGAACCTGCTGCTACAATATATAAATCTACTTATATTCAGTGAGTTATATTCATGTGCTCTCTATAGTTCAGGAAATACGGTAATCAACCCAACTCATCCCTTCTGGCTATTTAAGAGACTTTAGGACTTTTCAGGAAGTTTAGAAGGAACCTGCACAAAAGCCAATATCTTGCAGTTCTCTCCCTACAGAGAACCTCCTGAAAACCAAACCAAGGATTAAAATACTTCAGCAATCTCGTAACAAACTGCTCTCCAAAGCATTCGTTACAAACGTCGTCCCGCTCCTTGTTGGTCGACTGTTCCTCCGTCTCCGCTGGTCAGTCTCATCACGATTTCTTGACATCTTAAAACATGTTCCAGGGTTCATCTGTAAATCTTTTGTGTCTCCGTGTGACCAGTTGACTAACTCCTTCAAACAAGCCCACATAAAGGCGTCGACTCTCCAACGTCCAAGATGTCTTGGAGGTTTGGCTTGAACAGACTTTTGTCGACTGGATTGTACGAGTTACTTCAACAAAATCCTTTTGCCCTGAATAACGTCATAATGACCCGCTGGGGGCCTGCACAGAACCAGCCTCCTCCGCCCACCAGACCAGCCTGACAGAACTCTACATCCAACCAACATTCTCAAACTTCTTTTAAAAGAAAATGTGTATAATGATTAGACAGTTTCCTGCTCTTGGCTGTAAGAGTTGATTTGATGGTCACATCCTGTCTTCTCCAGTAGAGCACATGAAACGGCAGCAGCGTTAAGGCTTACCTCCGCGTGAGGCCACCCCACAGAGCCGTCGGCGTCCAGGCTGACCAGGTCCTTCCTGGTCAGAACCTCCATGCTGTCTTCATACGGCTCCAGAACCTTCAGCACCTTCTGCACTTGGTATTTGTCCAGTTTGTCCAGATGGATGGTGGCTGCAACCAGCTCATCTCCTGGAACCAGTCAGAACCACTGAGGACCTCCACCTGACCAGTGTTGGAGGTGTGTGTGTGTGTGTGTGTGTGTGTGTGTGTGTGCCTGCGTGTGTGTGTGTGCCTGCGTGTGTGTTCCACAGACATCACGGCGAAGGAGTTCATTGAGCTGCGCGGGAAGCACCGGAGCCGTTATGACTTGCTGGTGGACTTCCTGTCCGAGATGCTCTCCGTCCCACCCGAAGATGTCAACATCTTCAGCCTGATAGATGTGAAGGAGCACATGCTGGACGTGCGTTTCGCCCTGCACGGCGGGCCCACTTTCCTCCAGCCGGAAAAAATCCACGGCTACCTGGCAGCGCACAAACAGAAGGTAAGTTGTCCACAGTGTGGCATGGTGTTTTAGATCCGACAAAGCCCCGTCAGGCTGATTGAGTGGCCTGATCTTTTGGTATTCCAGCTTCTAATTGATTGACAACACATCTGCTTGAATCATGAGTGATGTAATCAAACACACACCAGTGAGTGAAGCCACAGAGAATTCCCTCTCGGGTTCCAAATAGGGTTGTGTGCTCGCTCGTGTGTGTGTGCTTGTACTTGTAGGTTTTAGCCAGTATTTTTTGCCTGCGGCAATAGTTTGGCTTTATCTTGAGTTAAAGTCCTGCAAATCAAATGTGTCAGTCAAAAACTGGAAGCTTATGTCTCAGGTTACAAGATTGAATTCTACACAACCCACCAGCCTCTGGGAGACAAACTTGCATGTGAGCATGACGAGTTTAACATCCTCAACATGCCTTAAGATCTATAACTGCTGTGAGCGATATCTGTCAGTCCTCAGTAAATGTGGTCAAAATAGAGTTTTTTTTACCTTCAGTATTCTGAACTCAATGCCAACCAGCGGTTCATATTCATCGCCTCCATGAATCAGATCTTATGTGATTTTTACCTGCAGGCCACGAAAGCTTAAGACTTCTTTAATGCTTGCCTGTCTGCTTATTTTCCTCACATCTAACCTGTTTAAATAGTTTATTTAATTTAAACTATATTGACTTCAAATAATTGCACCACGTCAGTAGCACAACAACCACTGGAAAAAAAAAAGCACTATTAATAGTCATATGTCTTGTTTCGAGCTGTCACTTAGGTTGCTGTTCCTTTTTTTATTGTACTGTCAACCTCATCTGTTCTGCAGCACTGAGGTCTCAGCAGGACTGCTGGCATCTCCAGTTTGTGATTGCAGGTTCACTAATGTATCAATTCCTAAATATTAATGCTAAACACCGAAAGTTAGTTGGGTAAAAATTATTAAACTACACCATGGACAGCATCCATTTGAAAACTTCTTCCACCAGTGTTAGTGCTGGTTCTTCTCTTCTGATATATCACAGGATAAGGGCAGATTTGTCTCGTCTACAGAGCTTCATCTGGACCCTTGTATTGTTTGGTGGAGTCTGGATACGTTCAACGTGTGGTAAATCTTAGCCTGAAGCTCTTTCTATGTCATTGTTTGTTTTTCTTCAGTGTTCATCAAGGGATTGTCATATTAGTTTAATGACTAAGATCTTTTTCTTTTTTTATTAATGAAGATCTTTTTTCTTTTTTTAATGGCTGTTAAAATTTTGATTACAAGGCAAATATCTTCAAGTTGTGAGAATTGTGCTTTTGTTATAATTATTTTGAATGCTCTGAGACAGCTCCTGAGAAAAAGCTGGATGACTCTGGAAACATTATTATTATAATTTATTTATTTTATTTTTTTATGTAATCAGATCATCATTTTCACATTTGATGCAAAATAGTGTTTCATTGTGTTGGAGAAACAAAATCAGTTTGATGTTAGCAAGTGTGTTCAGGGTGCATTTGGGGGCGACTGTGCTTGATTGGAATATTGGTTGTTTCTTAATCAGAACACTCCAGGTTCAATTCCACATCTCCCTCTGTCCACATGTCAAAGTGTCCTTGAGCAAGACACTGAACCCCAAACAGCTCCCAGTGGATGGATTGAGCCACATCAATTAGTTTAAAGAATGTCCCTCTGAGATTAGTGAAAATTGCCATGTGCTTGCTGATTTTCTGTGATTTTTGTCTTTGTAATATTCAAAGTTCTCTCTAATTTATTATATCTGACAAGTAGCTGATTTTCTGTTTGAAGCCTTTGCAACATCGGACACTGTATCATAACATTATATTTTAAACTGCAGTGTTGACATGAGACACCCCCCACCTAAATAAAAAAAAAAAAGAAGAAGCACATGAAACATAAGCTGTTTTAAAGCAATTGCTCGCAGTCTGAAACCCCCCTCACCTCATGGGTATGGAAGCATTGTAAGCAGAAGTCGGTGAGCCAGGAAGCAGCTGGGAACGCTCCGCCTCAGTTTGAGGGAGGCGTTCTCGCCTGTCCAAATGAAGCAGATCTCCTGTGAACAATGCAGAGTTTAATTCAACCACTCCGCACACAGCAGGTGTGAAATTACCTCGGGGTGCGATCACATCTCTGTTGCTCGCAGAGAGTTTTCCACTGTTTGAAGTTCACTCCACCACGTTGGATCTGGGCTGCGTGCTCAAAGCGCTGACATTGACCGTTGGCGCACACTGGACGTTTATCACAGCAGAGCTTGATCGACTGAGCAGAACTTATCTTTCCTATCCATGTTTTACTTTAAGTCATATCAACCGACAGGACTTTGTTTCTGCATTTCCATAGCATCGTTACACACTGAACTGTGAATTTATACCACCTGATAGAGTTTTATCTTGATGGTTTAGCTTTATAAACAGGAATAAAACTATTATAACAATATAAATGTTTATAGATTAAGTTGAAAAGTTATATACAACAGCAATGAATTAAAAGATGTACAGTAGTATATGTACATGTTTAAGTCAAAGTTTTTAGAGTTGCTATGTAAAAGATTTCCATTTATTGCTGTTGCTTTCAGTGTAGCAGTTGAACTGAAACATATGAGCCAGTCGTTTTCTGTGGAGAGTTGGCATGTTTTCTCAGGACTATTAAAAAAAAGAAAAACATAATGGGGATCATAAGGGTAGCAGTGTTTTAGAAAAGTTGTGTTTTCCCCATTACAACGAAGACAAAGCTGAAGCATTTTTCATAATTTCCACCTTGAAAGTTGTCTTCAAAAGGTTTTCAGTGACTCTAAGCATTGTTTTCATGTAAACAGTCACCCAAGACACTACAAAAGTTCAACAAACTCCACATTTTAAAAAAAAAACAGTATGAATCAGCAATGACTTTATTTCTTGTGGAGAGGTTGAGTGAGGATCTATTCGGAGATTTTTTGTGTGCTCTATTTACTTCGAGCAGTTGTCACACAGTCACCGCTCATCTTCATCAGCACCGATGTTAACTTGTTAGAGCAGCTATTGGAACATGAAATGGAATCTGCCTTTATGGTTGGTTTCTACCATAGCAAGTTCACTTAAAGCAGATGGTACTAACAGTATACACGTACAGGTTGACTTTTGCTGCAATTCAGTAGCACTGTTGACTCTAAATGCATTCAGGACCTGGACAACACTCTTTCTTAGTCCGAAGCTCACTTACTTTCACTTCATGCACAATTAGATCCGTTTCCTCTTCTTAAAAGACCTCCCTTCTCTCCAGATAATCGACCTTCACGTGACGATATGCATGGACACCTGGCTCTTAAAGAAATTGCTCTCTGTTAGTTCATTTTGTGTTTATCACATAGCGTTTATGCATCTGGCGTACCTGCTTCATGTGGGGGTTTAACTAACCTTGCGGGGAGTCTATCCCTTCTGTCACTGGATAAAAGGAAGGATACACCCTGTGCAGGTAGCCAGCCCATCATATTAGAAACAGAGGACGGAACAAAATCACACTGGCCAACTTAAAGTCAGCAGTACAACTAAGAAGCAAAGACACTGAAGTTCAGTTTACACAACAAGGTATTCATCTCAAAACGTAGAATCTTCATTGTGCTTTGGGCCTCCATTTACATGGCAACGATGCTCGGAGTCACGCTCCGAGGAAACGTCGGAAAACACAACTTTTCTCAAAACACTGCTACTGCATACGTGCACAACAGCCATAATAACTACTTATTGTGCACATGCTAAGGAGATGGACGTTAAGAACAATGTTTCCTCCAGAGTGTGATGACTCTAGTCCACTTTATAGAATATTTAGATTTCAGTATTTTAATGTTTATATTTAATATTTTAGTTTATTTGTGTCTAAACTTTTTTTAAAGTCTATTTTTTATGTCATTTTACTTTTTTTACTGAATGCCGGGACTTCTGACTGGCATTTTGATGGATATGGGTATGGAAGCATATGAATAATGGCAATCAAAGGATTCTGTTGTCTCTACTTGGTAGTTTTATAGTTGACAGTCACCATAATAACAATCCAACTTGATCGTCTGTCCATGCGAATGTCCGTGTACTCTCATTGTAAATATTTATAGCGTATTTTTCTCTGTTGCATGTGTGTGTGTGTGTGTGTGTGTGTGTGTGGTTTCATTACAAAGACAAACAACAGCACCAACTAGCGGTCCAACATGCTAACTACATCGTTATCAAAATGCTGTGGTGTAAATGTGAAACTATTACTGAAACGAAAATGCAAAAACAATAGTTTTTCAGTTTACATGTTGACATATAAACAGGGTATAAAAATGTATGTTGATCATGGAAGAAACCCAAAGTAACAGTAGAAAATATACGGAGATTCAGATAAAACATGCAATGTCCATACAAAACGGCCCCAGAACGAAGACATCCCTTAGTAATATCGGTCACTAATAAATCTGCTGAAATAGCAATATTCGACTTGGATGTGCCAAATACAATTATGCCTGATCTTTAGATCACATAGATGATATTGGTGCAAAATATAGGCTCTGCTTAATGATCTCACTAGTATAGAAAGTGAAGTTCACCCATGGTGAACATTTACACACCTTTAGCATCATCATAAATGGCCCGCAGTCTTTTACTGCATCCTCAACTTGTACATCAACATTCACAGCTATTTGTGCTATTTGGGACATGAAAAGTGAGACCTGACTCAGGCCATTGTCCCAGATGATTATTTCTGAGCCAACTAGGAAAAAAAAAATTCTACTCCTCACTTCATGGTCTATGAGAGTGGAACATCCTTTCAAATCCAACGTAATTTAACTCAAACTGAAATGCACAGTGTGGATTATGGCCGAGGCACCATGCTTTGGATGTTGTATGAGGGAGAGCGAAGGAGAGCTTTTTCAAATGGGAAGGGGCTGGAATATTACACTGATTGTGGTGTAGATAGTTACATTTCAAATTCAACTATGTTTCACCCTTTAAAGAGGACTGAACAAGCGAAACATGAAAGAAAAAACAAATTCCTGTTATATCAACACAGCAGAAACGACAACTGGTAAAATACAGTTTATTTTAGCTCACTGATGCTCCCTGGCCACTGGCTTCAGTCAGACCTCATTTCACGTTTCACAAGTCTGAATGCAAAAAGGAGAGCTAGATATGTGTGTGGGTCTCCATGTTTAACCGTCTTTGTGGGGTCCAAAACCTTGTTTGAATTACTCTAATAGAGTAAAATCATCAAACCCACAAATATTCCTTGAGTTTAGGAGTAAATGTGACTTCAGGACTACAGTTAGAAGTACGTTAGGGTAAGGAATGCTTAAGGTTAGGTTACATGACTAAGGGATAGTAGTACCACTAGTAATGCTCCTGGGACATGCACATATGTGGACAGATGATAATTCTATAGGAGTAAAGCAAGTCATCCTGAGTAAAATCAATGATAGATTTAATGAAGCCCTGATCTACAGTTAAACAAATATCAAGGTTGATTCAAGGGGGATGGTCAGCATTTGATTTGAGGTTAAACTCAAATTGATATAAGTCAAAACAATGTCCCCTGAAAGTAAAACACATTTCTGATGTGCCTTTGTTACGTCATTTTCTCATTGAAAATATGGCTCAATCAATTCAACTTTATTTCTATGATGGCAAATAAAACACATTTCACTGCACTTTTACAGAGAAAAATGAAAAATTCACCAAGTCGAGAACATGTTGGAAAAGAAAAACTCCCTTTTCACAGGAAGAAACCTGCAAAACCAATCTTAGAGAAGAAGACTTTCTGCTGTTCCATCTGGCTTTAGTGGATAGAATAAGGAGAGAAAAGGAGAGGACACATTTCTGAAGGGGAGCATAATGCTGAACAACATGTTTTTTTTTTTTTTATGCATGATGTCAATAAGAAGGCCTTGCATCAAAAATGCAATAAGTCTGTGCTGTTGTTCACCTTACTTTAAGAGATGTAATACTCCCTACTGGACATGTGGGGCTCTGACCTATGTTGGGGTACCAGCATGTCTCTGCAAGCTCCAGAATATTTTCCTCTGTGGGCACTGCAAACAGCGGGCTGATTATACTTTTCATACCTTATTGAATACAGAACTCGAGAGCCTGATTCACATGTCTACCAAGGTAAAAACAAAATCTCCAAGGCTCAAGGTTACAGTCAGGTTAAGGTCAGTGTTTGGGGGATTCACAGTGTGTGTATTTCAGGGCGAGAAAGACCCAGTTGAGCTGACATCAGAGGAAATGATGAGGCAGTCTGAATTTGCATATTTGCGCCTGGTAGGGGTAAAACACAGAACATGTCTGGAGTCCAGTGGTCAGTTCAGGTCAATCACCCCCTCAGTGCCCAAAGCCTCTACCCATCCAGTTCAACCCAATCTATCTTGTTGTTCCGTGGTTTTTTGTTTTTTTTTGTTCCTTTGGTCAGATTATGGAGATATCACATGTAAAATGAAAATGTGTATAATTCTTCTTTTTGAGGCAAGATGCAGAAGAAGAGAGACAAAGAAAGAGACAGGCAGGTGAAGGGAGGGAAGACGGTGGAGAAGAGGGAGCCGAGGTTTTCAGGTATGATTTGCGAGGAGAGTGCCGAGCGTTTCATCTGAATTTAGCCAAGTTCTCCTCAGAAGACATTGATCAAAATGCGAAGTGAAGCGTGGCGAGGAGAGAGGATGAACGAGAGCCGGATGAGATGATGTGGGGGGGAAGAAGAAAATGAAGCAGTGCTTATTATTAATGTTTTCAATTCACCGGTAATACCTCAGAAGTGGGAGATTTAAAAGAAAAAAAAAGCCCTAACACTCCATGTCTGCTTATTTCTCACTGCTCTACCTCAATAATGAAAGTTATCCCTCAGTGTTTTCAATCCAACACGCTCCACTTGACGTTTAATGACACTATGTTGGTTTTTCAAACTTTTTAGTGAGCGTTGGTATGGTGCTCGGATACCAGGGTTCATCTTATCATTATATTAATGTGTCCCTGGGGAGCAGGCAGATTGGAGGATGGAAATTTCTCAATGCATTGGAACAATAGTCCATGGAACAATACATCCCTCTGGTCCTTTATCCCTTTGCCACACACACTGTTCCGCTTTTAAAAGATTCAATGGTTCCCTCTCCCGAGTTCCTCTGATCTCCACATTTGGGAGACAAGATAGAAAAGATCCTGAAGCGTGGTGACATATTTGAAACCATTTACTCTTTAGAGGTTACACGCCTCCAACGCAGGGAGTAGAACTTTCCAGAGAAACACATTGATAAATTTCAAAAATCTGATCACAACAGCCTTATACAAGCCGCAGCTGAATGTAGACAAGTTCAAAAAGTTATTCTGAAATAAGTGGGGGAATAAAGAATGTGTTAAACTGTCAAGGCCTTCTTCTGGTGTTAAAGTTAGAAGAGGTACCAGCATGAATGTAATCTCTCTTTTAGAAATCACACAACTGGATAAGAATCATTTCTCACACATATGAATTTGTGCAAGGCTGAAAAATCAACTTTTGAAGAACAAAGTAAGAAAATTAGTGGAAATTTGCAACAAAACAAGAAAAAACTATTACTGGGTTTTCTACATGTACAAGGTCTCCTCCCACAATCCAAAAGCGTTACATTCAAGTTTAATCGATGTCTCTTATTTGATCGTGGGTATAAATATGAATGTGTGATGTTACCTTTGGGATGGACTGACGTGTCCTGAATGCACCTGGTTTCAGCCCTAGCCAGTTGGATCTACTCAAACTACTAAAGATCTTCATCAACCAATACTGCACTGGTATCATTATTGATTTTCGGGTCAGTTAATATGCGATGTATTCGTACTTGTGAAAGCTCCCCGGTACAACACATTGAGTATTTTGTGACGTCGTCCATCAGCAACAGGTGGACAAGGGAGGACAAGTAATATCCGCGGTCAAGAGATTCTTTAATATTATTGAGAAAGACAAGAGTAAGACAGACTGTTAATTATATTCTGACAAAATAATAAGAGGAGAAACATAGTTCGTACAACACCATCAACTTAATCACCAGCAACTTAATCACCAGAGACATTTGGACCAGCAGAGTTAGAACGATATCGCTCAGTCGTTTAACTGCTCAGTGGATCAGGAGAATTTACTCTGTGCTCAAATTCATTTTTTCCTCTTCTCACTATGGACAGTGGCCACCATAAACAGTGCTAATTGCATTTGAAACAGCCAGCTGGTTCACGTCATTTATGTGAATTAGTTCCTCAGCATGTGCAGTCAATGTCCACTGTGATCATACTTTTTTCAGACGAAAGTCAACAGCTAAGTTCGAAGGGGAACAGTTTTGTGGATCCTTATCACGAAGCAGAAAGTGATTTCAGATTGATATTCGGTGGAATTTATCGCAAGCGGAGTCCACAGATGAGGAGTTAAATCAAAAGTTGAAGGAAATGGAGGCAGTAGCAGCAAAACAGCAGGATGGTCCTGAAAGACAGTGCACCTCAATAAATAGTTGTTACTGCAGTCGGTGGTTTGCTGCCAACTGGCAGCAGGAAAACTTTTGCTCTACTGAGTGAACCCTGCTGACGCTGAAAAATCTCCAAAACCTAAAAAAGGGAGCGATCCAGCTGTGAAGCTCCACTGAGTGAATTTGCAGGTTCAATAAACACTGTTGACCTACAGATGGTGTTCAACCTCTGTAACATTAAAGGCCAATTCATACTCCAGAAGAAGCAGAAGAAGGGTCTGACACTCCAAGGTCTTGCCGAAAAAAATGGCATGTTTGGCAGTGTCAACCATTCAGGCCAAAGTATCTTCTGATGTTTTGTCCATGATCTCTTGTGTGATTGATCAGATTTTCCGTGTTTACTTCTGCATTCCACCACAAGTCTGCAACAGGGCTGTGCGTGTCGTATATACACTCTGCCGAATGCTGCCCGCACACGCTCCAGCTCGCTAATGAATGTAACTCTCACATTTCAATCATGTTTAGCATGTAGCCTTGCCACTGTGTGAGCCACAAAGCTCCTTAGCATGTAGCATGTTGCATGGAACAGAGTTGACGCTATGCTCCTGAACACGTCACTAAAGGCCGTCAGCTTTTGCAGTCAAAACCTGTGTTTGAAATAGGACCAACATTGCAGCTTGGACACAAACTTTCTCTTTTATTACTGAAACAGTTCAGCTAAAAGTATTCTTGAAAACATTTGAAATTAAAAATAAGCTGTGCAGTTGAAAAGTTAACAGACGGCTTTGCAGAAAGGACAGTGCCTGCTGTGAAGAGGTGTGGCCTGCGAGTTCACTCAGCTTCTTCTCAACTGTAGCATTGTTTCATATAAATAATTACCTATTTTCCGATTTGCAAACAATCATGACAGTGGATGGGCCGATTTAGGTCATACCAACTGACCAACCAAGCACCACACGATCATGAGGATGAAAGACAGTGATGTACTTATAATCACTAACTGATTAGTTATTACGTTATTCTGGAAAAAAGTTATTTTACCAGTTACCAAAACTTATATCAATTTAGTTCTGGTACTTTGAGGCCCCGTTTACGTGACGTTTCAAGAGACCTGGTAATTGCATTTTCGTTTTAGAAAAGTTTCTCATTTACATGGCCAGGTCTTCAAAATTTCGTATGTTTCCTGGAAACAGCACAACTGTTGACAAGTGTGCCAGCCCACTAGTTAATGCTATTGTCATACAACAGAGAACAATAAACTGTAAACATTAACAATTGTTGTTAATTTTTATTAATAAAGATCTAATTATGGTCAGGAGAACTTCCAGACAGTCCCTACAAAAGGGAAGATAACTTTTATTAAAGGTTGCTAATGTACTTCAGGTGGCTACTGTAGATATATAGTAATGTTAAATACGGTCCGACATCAGCGTTAGTCAGCATTAATGAAGTACTTCCTGCAGTATAGAAAATTTAGCGGAGTAGTAAAAAAGCGGTCTGAATCTGCAAACAATGGCTTTGGCTGATGCAAGGTATTAGCGAAAGGGGTAGAAAGACACAGAAGCTTTGCAGCTCCCCAAATGTTTTCATCCATATTAAACAACTAACAAGCTCACTGCTCGTAAACTGAATTATTAACTCTGTGATAGTAATCACTTGGTGTTAGGTTACTTTAAAAGAGTTTATGGTCCTTTATTATTCACAAACTGAACAAAACAGGTCAGGTTCTGTAAATACTCGGATTTAGTGGAGCGATGCTTTATTCTCAGATATTGCTTTTCATTGGCTCAACTTTCTAACAGGCACCATGAGTATCTACTTTAACATGAGTATTTGCACATCCAGTAAATAGTAAACACTTCATGCAAGGTTACAGCAAGATTCATTCCATTGAGTTTCGAATTGCAGCTTGTTCCTCTATATTGAACGAGACGTCTTTGTATAGAAACTGGTTTTCTCTGCATGACGGACTGTTTCACTTGACCGAGTGATTAAATGATCGTATCTCAGTGTCCAGTGACACAAACAAAAAGCATGGGGAATGATTAACAGTAGACACTACTCATCAAACTCCCACGCAGCTCTTCTCTCCATTTGAGCTAATTTGTTCCGTGGCTGCACGTACCCACTGCAACATTAAAGTCAGGAATGAGAGATGCAGGTAGGTTACAAATGAATGAAAGAGACTGGTTATCAATGTGAAACCATCCCTGCTGGCATTGTCACATGCACACAATTAACACCGGGATAGTGTGAAGCATCAGTCAGGAACAACAGAAAACTTAATCCTCTTCAGAGTTACTGCCAGTTTGGGAAAACAAGTGGAATGTCTGAGCTGTAGTCCGGCCACTGAGTGAAGTCCAATCGGTGCAGAACATTGAACATAATGCAACCCGCATTTGTGTTCACTGCTTTTCACAATCTATTTGTATCAGCGTGCACGCATGTCTCCGCATTAGCACGGCACATGATAGTAGGCGCACTACTTGAAACCTCCTTGACCAGTTATACTATCACCAACCAGGCAAAGACAACACACGCGCACACCAAGAGTGCACAGTACATATTCAATTTACATTTAACTTTCCTTTCCAGAGCTTTATCAAACTGCTTGACCTGGAGAATCAGTTTCCTCCCTGCCTCATCTACATTCAGCCCACTTTCCCAGGAACTCATGCAGTAAAACAGCTAGATTTATTTGACCCTCGACGCCTCGCGGTACTCATTGAGTTTCCTCTTTCCACATCAGTGTTTTTCCTGTTGTCCTGTTTTGGTGTGTACAGTATACACAGGTTTACTGGCCTGTGTAGAGTATATTAGCAAGAGATAATTTGTTGCAGATGCAATTCCAGCAGAAAGTGGTGAAATTAATGCAGCTGTTAAAGGGATGTCAAATCCTGCACTTTTTTTTTTAACTTTAAACATTATCTGAGTGTAATAATACTTTGTGAACTAATAATTTAATTCACTAAATTACTACTGCCTCTGGTATTTTTCTCTGTTTATAGGGTTGTACTTGTTCCAGTGAATATCCATAATATACAAGTCTGTATCGATAATATACAAGTGTATACCTTGTTTTGTTTTAGGTTATCCTATGTCTTTCCTTAGACTTAACAAGGTACTCTAAACTTTCCAATTTCTTTTCCCATATTGGTGTGACAATGTCCAACAGTTGCTGCATACATCATTCACAGACTGGTTTCATGAGAATGAGGGGAATCTTTCATTTTACAAACTCCCAAATTGCCTCAGCTGAACTGAGATCTGTGACTGTGAAGACCATGTGAGACTAGTGAACTCACCATGTTCAAGAAAGCAGGTTGACTGGATTTGGTCTTTGACACCCCTGTTCTAACCGGACCATGCACCTTTTAACAAACTGATTTTAGTTGAAGGACATAATTTAAACATTTCCTCTTGAGTGGGCCAGGCTGGTATTCAAATATCATAATATCTTCTCAACCGGAGCATTGCTTCATATAAATAATTACCTATTTTCCGACTTGCAAACAATCATGACGGTGGATGGGCCGATTTAGGTCATACCGACTGACCAACCAAGCACCACACATTCATGAGGATGAAAAACAGTGATGTACTTATAATCACTAACTGATTAGTTATTGCGTATTCTGAAAAAAAGCTGTGACTATCTCTACATAAAGCTGACTTTATTGAAACCTTCTGTTGCAAAATACAGTGAAATTTCCAGAAAATGTATCCTATTGCTGTTGCATTCTGGGTGTTTTACCAAGCTCCCCCTGTCAGCATGGCTTTGATGCTAGTTCAATAGCAACCAGGTAGCTAGCTTTCATGGTAGCATCACCAGTATCTCAGCTCAGTCTCAGTGTTGTGTTCTGTCACTACTCTTATGAAACCTGTTGAAAAAAAATCTGCATTTTCTTTGAAATTTCTACAATTTCCTTAGTGGTTTAGCAGCAAGATCGGTGCTTCTTGTTAACCAGTTTTGACCCATGGAGCTGATGTTGAACACCCTTGTGCTGGAAGTCTCTATCAGAAGGTGGTACACTGTGGTGGTAGAGGATTAGAAACAATACTTGAGTCAACATAAAGTTGGATTTGTCCTGGCTATGTGTAGTTTTAGTGATTCTGGGTGACTCATCAGCCTCTGTATTTATCTGACAGTAGTGACTCCCTGGAGGATTTAAAGATTCGCTCTGTTCCATGTTTATGTTGTTACCAGCACTCATTTGAAATCCTGTTCTGTTCTTGTCCTCCCTAACCAGTACGGACATTTTATTTCCCACACCTTTCTCTGGAAACCCTACAGAGAGTTGTGAGTGAAAATTTCAGCAATTTCACGAGGCCATGAAATACTTATACCAACAACAAGGCTGCATTCAAAGTGATTGAAATCACGTTTCTTGCACACTATTTAATGCTTGTTTGGAATGCCAGCTTCTAAATCCAAGTGTAATTACAGGGCATTTTACTATATTTAAAGGATTATGGGAGAGTAAAAAAAACACTTTAATGGTGGATTGGACTTAGTGATTTCCACTTAAGTGGGCCAATGACTTTAATTCCACTCATAACTCCATACTTGGTAGGTCCATCTTTCAGCTGTCGTGACTTTCGTCTCCTCCATCAGCTGGCTTTTAAACATACCACACTTCCATGGAAACAGGGAAAAACTCAACTTTTTCGAAACACTTGGACTGCTGAATAACTATTTCTTCTGCACATGTTCAGTAGCTGGACAATGCAAACAATCTTTCCTCCAGAGTGTCATGACTTCCAGTCCATATTCTCCTGGGACTTGGTAGTTTTATAGTTTATAGTCACTGTAATAACAATCCAACTTGGTCGTCTGTCCATACAAATGTCCTGGTACTCCCATTGTTAGTGTTTAGAGCAGATTGTTCTCTGCTGCATGTGTGTATGGTTTCATTACAAAAACAATCAGCACCAACTAGTGGCTCAATGTGCTAACCACGTCAGCATTTCTGCCATTTCTGTTTAAATGGACTTCATTTTCAAAACACAATTGCAAAAAAGCAAAACCTTTATGGAATGAAAACACAAAAACAATGCATGTTCACTTGAAACTTTGTGTAAACGTGGTCTATGTGTGACCTCTGTTTGCTTGATCTATTTCAACGAACTACTCTTCCGCCAGTCATTTGACACCAGCATCATTTGAACTGAATTACTTCAACAGAGTACTTGCAGCAGTCTTAGACTTAACTTGCTTTTGTTTGCTTGTCTGTCAACTGCTAAGAGTTTGCATTATTTTCAAAGAAGTCTGTTCTGTGGGATTTTTTTCATTGAGTGTGAGTGAATTATGTGTTTAACTTTTGCAGATCATTTCTTCGTGTGTATATTTACATTTGACCACAAACACAATCTCTTTTGGTTGTACATTTCCCTTGAAAATGTTTAATATTGTACTAACTTAAGCATGTTTATTTCATCCAAATGTATCCATGTGGTGAAAGGGTTAAATTTCAATTATTTAAGAAGTGATCAAGGAAATTAAAGGCCTACCGCTTAAATTCAAGCTAAGTTGCTGGACGTTTTGTCAGACGACATACAACTAGATCTTTTAACAATATATCACTTGAAACGTGAAAATCTACTGAATATAACCTTATCTCACACTTTCCTCACCATCATCTCCTTCCTCCTTCTTCACACAGCTCCAGTCCTTCCTCCAGGTCAGCGTGATCCAGGTGCGGGTGGACGAGTGTCCCGGGTCAGACTGTGCTAACGCAGGAGGCTGCACCAGCGTTCTGAACGTGCGGGACACGCCCACAGTGGTGGATTGTGGGACGATGAGTCTGGTGTCTGTGACGGTGGAGTCCTCCGCTGTGTGCGCCTGCCCGGGCAGAGAGCAAACCCATCAGCCCTGTGCCGCATATCCCAGAAATCCCTGCTTCAACGGTGGCGTGTGTGTGGACACGCAGCACGGATACAGGTGAGTTCCAGATGATAAACATAATATGAATTAGTCACGCAATGCTGATCGAATGGTTAGGATTAACCCTGAACCCAATTATTCCTGTTAGAGGAGACCGAAATGAGTGTTTAAACATGTTTACACATTTGTTTTTAAATTCAAATAACTATATTCTATATTCATCATCACGCTTAGTTTATTCACATTACTGCAGCGTTAGATGTCCACTGGGATATTTAGAGTGATGTACTGCTGGTGGGAAAATCACTAATAGCAACACAGAATAACCTATAACTTCAATTAAAAGGTTTGTGTGAGTGGTGGTGTGCATGTGAGAGAATAAAGATGAAGCCACTGCAGGTGGGTCATTTTAATTCTGTACCTGGGGGGGGTTTTCTCTCTTCGCTCTCTCAGTTGCTGTTTTCGCTCTTTGTTGTCGTTGCCTGCGGAGGTTCAAATTTGGGATCATTATTTAAACCAGTTCTCATCCTGCTTGTCATCCTAGAACCAACATTGACTCATCGGGTTTATAACAACACTTTATTATAATTCATAGCAAAAAAAAAAAAACATATTTTGAATACTCCAAGATCTCACATCACATGGTAACTACATTGGAAGATAAATGAAAGAGTTACACACTTCTATCAAAGCTGTGATGTTTACATAGTGTAGGTCCGGTGAAGATTCCCGCAGAGAGAAAAGAAATGAATCAGCAGTTCAGGGGAGCGGGTCAAAACCCTGACTGTCATGATTTATTTAAAAGAAGAGGAAATGTTAAAAGCGAGGTGAGCGAGGACACGGGAGTGGTGAGGACTTGCAGTCGGCAGTATAACAATAGCTGCAGGGCAGCTGTTTGAAACGCTGAGCTATAAACTTCATCCTTTTACGTCAATAGGTCCAGAACCTGGTGTTGACCATCACAACAGCGCAGTATCAGAATGGACCGTTTATTCTCAGAGAGACGGGAGAAGTAAATCAGGATGAAAGTGGGAAACAACCGCAACCACCCACACTCAGTCTGAGATGAGCTGTCACACAGAAACACACTATTTGTTACACACAAACTGAAGCTTTAGGCTCTGTTTACACAACGTTTTCCAGTGAAAACGGAAAACTTTCATTGCATTTGGGAGTTTGTTTACATTACAACGGTAAAATGCAACTTTTTCAGACCTGCTCCCGAGGAAACAGACTAAAAAGTAACTATTCTAAGCCGCTGCTACAACAGCCACAGTAAATACATGCTCACTCAATAGATAAGAATAACACCGGCAATAACATTCAGGCTCCTTTTGGAGGGGAACCTTTTCAACTGAAAAAAGGGAACCTTTTGTTCTGTTTTGGGCGTCTGGTTGCACGACTATGGGTCCCCGGAGCCGCTGAAAACGCAACGTTTTGAATACAGTTTCCAAAGATACTTGGTAAAAGGCAACTTTTCTGAATCACTACTACCTTGGTCAGAGTGAATACATGCTTCAGTCATCTCTTCATTGTTTCATACATCCATCCATTCATCTTTTACACTTCATGTATCCAAACTGTGTTGATTAGAGCTTATCCTAGCTAACATCCTGTTGAGGCTTGTGGAGGCCCTCAACAGCTCAGTCAGATGGATTAATGGATAGATCGATGCTTCCATTCAGATTGAGTCCAACTCCTTTATAATTTTAAAGTGTGGTCAACCACTGTGCCACTGCTGTGTGAGTCACTTCATCCAGTGTGTGAGTGTGAGACATAATTAAACTTAATCTCACACCGTTCAGATCAGAGGTCCAGAGGAAATCTCTGCAACTTAATCAGTTACCTGAACTAGAAGTATGCAAAGATACAGAAAAAGAAAAGAGAGCATTCTTTCTTCTACATATACAAACCATAAAGTCACTGCAGCTCTGAATGCAAATCTGTACTTTCATGTACTTTTTTTTATTTCAGCAATCAA
>OMNM01058567.1:0-26722 GCA_900302745.1 Parablennius parvicornis | reverse complement strand
AGGTTTTATTTTTTTTTTTTTTTAATTTTCTTTTTTTTTTTTTTTTTTTTTTTTTTTTTTTACAGAAATCATGTTGCAAACCCACTGTATCTAAAACCGCCGGTTACAGAGAGATACAGCTGTGGTAAACACCCTTTGCTTTTTACATTGAATAAATTCAGCTTACTCAAAGCATGTTAGGCTCTCCCTTTTAAACTGATAAACTTCATAAGTCGGGGTGCCATCCTGGACAGCTCCTTGTCATTTCATTGCCACTTCAATAATATCACCCAAACAGCTATTTTTCACCTCCAAAACATCTAACGCCTCCGTCCCTTTTCAGAGCCAACAGCATCGCCATCCTGGTTCATGCAGGATGCATCTGCAGCATGCAGCATTATGAAAATCTGTGATGAATATTCTTGATGTCAATATTTTTCACATATCTCCTGAGTGAAAATGAGACTAAGTATTTCTAACATTAAATGCATATTTTTTTTAAACTGACAGAACAATCAAAATTGTTGTCCAGTCATCAGTCATGTCCCATCCAGACACCTGCTCGACAGTTTGGTCCAGTACATCGAAGAAATAACTTGCCAGGCTGCAGTTTGTTCATAAGAAACCTGCAGGACTGGCTCTTCATCGTTCTGTTAGGAGAAACGTGGATGTCATGCATGAAAGACCCTACTGGATGAAAGTTGAGAAAAGATGTGCATGCAGTCTTATTCTTCAAACAGGTAGCATTTATAGTGTCTGCAAACCTATCAGCCTGTTTTCCTCCCTGGTACCCATGAGAGCTATACTTACATGATTATAACGCCAGACATCCTTCATACTTTATAGTTTCACCTTTGAATCAATGCACTGTAGTAAACAGTTTTCTGTAGAGTACCTGAGAAATAGGAGAGCAGCTCTCAGAAAGACATTTTTTTTCTAAATCAGTTTGCAAATAAGGAATGTTGCATTTATTATGATTGAGTTAAAGCAAGGGGGGTATTTTTGTTTTTATTTTTTTTTTTTTTATGTGGTTGTGAGTGTCTCTCTATGGGTAAATGTGTGTGTTCAATATGTTTCTAGATCTTATGAGTGGGTTTTGAGTTTTTAGCAATGGGTGCATGACTTTTTTGGAGCACAGAAAGAATAGTTAAAAAGTAGTGGGGATTCTGAAACAATAAACAACACACATACATGGACAGTGGAAATTGAGCTTATGACATTCTCACAAAAAAGAAAGAGTAAAATAACCACTACAGCACCAAGCAATGCCTCCATGAAGAAGCTACCACTGTCTCAAATATCTGTTTGTGAAAAGAATTCCAACACCATTAATAGATTCTTGGAAAATACTATTTAGTATAATAATTTTTAACTTCCAGCACATCAAGAATAAAGTGTCAGTCAGTTACAACATTCAATCATGCGATATAAAATGGAGAAAGCCAAATATGTAAGCATTAAATAATGTAATATTTAAAGCACAGTAGAGAGTCGAAGTGATTTTTAAAATCATCTACGGTAAATTAAATCACATCGAGCTGTTTTTTTCTTCCTTCAACTCTTTTTTCTTTTATTTTCAACCTGTCCCTTTAAGGGCTCCGTCAGATCACATGGACTTTCATTTCCTGTAAAACCAGGATTTCATGTTTATAGCCATAGTTTTACAGCAGTCCTCCATGGTTTCATTCTTGTCTCACAATCCTGAGCGCGCTGAGTCTTTCTGCCATGTCTCTCGTGCTCTTTGCGATTCTTATACTGACAGCGTGTTTCCACGGCTGTGGTGAGTGCACACGACCAATATACCGTCATACACTTTTTACTTCAACCTGAAACCATGCAATCAAATACGTTTCTCTTTACGTACATGTGATTTATAACACGATTAAGGTCAGACGTCACCTTGTTTTATTAGTAGTCATTTGTCCTACGCACTTTTCAGGACTTTGAAGTGTTCATAAACACAGACGTGGATGTTCCTTCACGTTCAATTATATATATAATTGGTTTGTGGGGCACAAGTGTGTCGCTTTACTGCATTTTGTTATTGTATCAATGTTGTGCATGTTCTCCCCATGTGTGCATGTGTTTTCTTCCACAGACCAAAATCATGCATTTGTTCTCTAAAATCCTATGAACCTATTTTATAAGAAGTGGCCATCATTTACACAATACTTACATTGCTCCAAACCATACTGTTTACCTCTTTTTTGTGGTCTTATAGATAACGTCATAACGCACTGTCCTGTATGCCGATGTGTCTTTATGCGTCAAGTAAAGATCGACCTATCTTGTCGCCTTTGTGTGTGCAGATGCTCACCTGCGCCTTGCATCCTACTATGGAGACCATATGGTGTTGCAGAAGTCTCCAGCTAGAGCTGTGCTGTGGGGATATGGCCCTGAGGGCACACACATCACCGTCTCCCTGTCAGGACCTACACAGCAGAAGACCTCACCGGTCACTGTGACGGCAGGTAAACACAACCAGTCGTTGACAAATGGAGAGCTAATCCTGAAATCTGCAAGGTGCTGCATTGAAACGGGAGCCACACCAATGAATCCTGACAGCAGCACAGAGTCCTGTTGTTTTAGAGGTTTTGTTATGCGTCTTGCTGTCAGGAGGGATACAAAAAAAAAAAAGAGAGATTGCTTTATTTTATTGCTACAGCTGTACTACTTTGTCCAACTTGCACTTGGGTGAAAGTTTTCATTCATTCCTTCTGCCCTTTTAGTTTGTTGCCTGATCTGTTTGTTTTGTTTTTTTTTGTTTTTTTAAGGCATCTGGTGGGCAGCCCTCGACCCTGTTGATCCTGGTGGACCCTACATGGTGATTGTGTCCTCTGTCAACAGTTCTGTTACTCTCAAAGATGTGCTGTTTGGAGACATTTGGCTGTGTGGAGGACAGAGCAACATGCAGTTCCCAACATCTTGGGTATGTATAGTCTGATAAGCCTTCTGGTGTCTGTGTGGCACAATTTCCAAACTTAAATCCTCATTTTCTTTCACTTATTTTTATTTCGGTAATTAGTCTGAAATATATGCATCTGTGATTTAGTCTGAGTGCAGCACAGAAGTCTGGGTTTGTTCCTGGTCCGAAACTTTTCTCTACCTTCAGGGTCTGTATGGATTTTAGATCAAGTGAGTAAAGGAAGATAGATAGACAGTTCAGTGTAACAAAATTGGCTTTCAGATTATCCTTGGTGTTACAAAGGTGATTTGCAACATCTCAGTCACAAAGTCCTAACTCAAAATGTAAGGCTTCATGTGTATGGTTGGATTTCTTTTGTTTGAATATGAGAATATCCTTATCGTAGTCAACAGACTGATGACAGCAACAGTCATATGACAGTGTCACGCTGTTTTCCCATGTGAAGAATTTTACTGGTTTAACTGGTATACCGGCTGCCAACTCTGAATTAAGCACACACACACACACACACACACACACACACACACACACACAGTGCTGTTTCTTTTTAAATTTTGCTAGTGCGGCTTATGGAGATGGTATGGCTCGGTTGGTAGAGCGGTCGTCTCCCAATTGGAAGGTTGCAGCTTCGATTCCCAGCTCTCTCTCTGCCTCATGCCGAAGTGTCCTTGGGCAAGACACTGAACCCCGAACTGCCTGTGTGAATGCAGAGTGAGAGTGAGTGTTTGGTGGTGGTCGGAGGGGCCCCAGGGCAGCTGTGTCTACATACAGTACATACCTTACCACCACAGAGTATGGAGTGAATGAATAATGCAATGTAAAGCATCTTTGAGTGCCCAGAAAAGTGCTATATAAAACCAATACATTATATTCAGGTGCAGAAAATACGGTATACTGAATTCATCAGACCCTCAAACTCTATAAAACCTCCAGTTACAATCAGCACAACTTTGCGGACATGAACAAAATCTAACATTAAAAAAGCGTTGCCTCTTTTCAAACTAACCAGCCTGCTGCTTTGAAAAGTAATATAAAAGCATATAAATCAGAGCATTTTATTTAGAGTTCCCTCATTTGCAGTAGAGTCACAGATAGTTGGTACAGACCCATGCTTTATTAAGCGTTGTACTGGCCATGTTATTAAAACATTCCTCCGTGAAGTGCCGGAGCATGCATACAAAACTTTGGAAAGTCTTGTTGGTAGATTTCCATTAAAAATAAAATTAATCCATTGGGTCCTCACAGGCTCAGTTGAAGGCAGTAAAATTAGACTCCTCTGCTCGTTGATACAGTTAATAACAGCAAATCTGGTGTGTTTTACTCATTTGTTTACATGCTGAGTAGCGAGGAGCACACAGAGTGCACTGATTGTGAGTGTGTCAATGGGAAGGTCTACCTTGAGTGGGATTGGCTTAAAACCACTAGTGACGCCATGCAGGGCGGCTTTCCAACTCGCTCATTGGAGCACACACTTAAGAAAAAAAATCAAACAAGCCCGAGAAAGAGACGGCAGGCTTTTTTCACTTCTGGGGGATCATTCCCAGGTATGTGGTCCCATATACGTGTTTATAATCTTTAGAAAGTCAATTTTGCATATGTACCCTTTAACATTTACCAGCTGGAAACAAGAATGTAACTAAAACACAGTTGTCTGTTGGTTTTTGAAGGATGGTTTTTGAAGACATGAGCGCCAAGAAAGAGCTACTCACCATTTTGCCATTAAAAAGACATAGCAGAGGTGAGGATATTTTGAAATGATTTCATGGGATTTGTTAGCAAGACGAAACTACTGCTCTTCAAGATGATCTCCAGTGGGTTCATTGCACTGTGCAAATAAAGTTAATCTTTCGAGGATATCCTGAATTATCAATGTACAATTCATCACTAAGCATTGTGTGGAAATACTTTAAATATGAAAATCGTGATGGATAATGCAATGAAAAGTGTGTGTTCCCTTCATGCCAGGAGTCTGCAGAGAAAGCTTTTCCATGCACACTTGGAGGACAATGATGCTGCGCACACAGAGCTGCCGCTTCACACAAATGTTAGGTGGTTAAGCAGAGGTCCGTTTTTGGCCAGATTTACGAAGCTGTTGCCTGAAATTAAGGACTTCCTGAAGCTTTCAAAACATGTGGATTACTATTCAAAACGAGAGGACAACCAGTGGCTTTTAGATTTATCTTTCCTCACTGATCTCACTGGTGAGCTCAATGAATTTAATTTAGAGCTGCAGGGTAAGGGTAAAGATGTAGTCAACATGATGAGCTCAGTAAAATACCTTTAAAAGTTGTCCTCATGTTAAGCAGGCTGTAGAATGGTAACCTGCTTATTTCCATTGACTTGAGCTTTTTCTGAGCCTGTTATCCTAAACCTCTCTACCTGATTAACCCTGATAAACCTCTCTACCTGATTAACCCTGACCTTAATCTAACTTTTCACCATTTACAACATGTAAACTAATGTGGACACCTGAAATAATCCCTTATGCTTTCGGAATACTTCACTCTTATTGGAAAACAACAGTAATTCTCTTTGAGGCGGTCAGGTCAAACATGAGCTGAACTAATTTAAGATTGAATTTGCATAAAATAAGTCACATTTTTGTTGATTTTTTTTTAATCAATTTTGATAAACACATCACCACAACCAAGTAATTAAATACTTTTAACAGTTAATCACTCTGAACTTCTACTCTAAAGCAATATTTGCAGATCCCTGTTCTGCGCACCCCCTGGCCTGCACGTGATGCTGACTACTATGTTATTTTTATGGAGGAACAGTTCATTAGAGCAATCAATCCAAGGCAGTTTTACAGGATTTTAATCAACCGTCTCTCAAAGTACCAATTAAACCGCCACACTATAAAAGAAAGAAAAAAAACCCAACAAGTCAACACCCATGGTGGTGTTTGTGAGGCTTTATCTTCTACAGCAGCATGGTGCGTTCATCTAAATCATAACTTCAGCATACCAATAGTAAGGATGATCTTTTTTGATAGGCATTACAATTAAGAGTTTATTTACATCTTGATGTAATGGAAATCAGGGCGAACAGAATCATTTCCACCTTAAAATGCATCTACATTCACAATAACTGGGGGATATTTACAAATGATATGTGGTTCAAATGTGGTAATTAATCTTTTTATAAACATTTATGGAAATTGTTGAATTATGTTAATTTTGTCATCTTAAACTTTATGTTATGGCTTCTTTTTCACCAACAAAGTAATGCAGTATGTATTTACGTTGCTGACCTGTTTCAACTGCATCTGCAGTCTTCCTCAGAGCGTCATCTGACGTGTTTATGGAAATAACCTCACAGACCTCAAAGAAGGAAAACAGTGACTGTATGTGGCCTGCAGATTGCCAGTTGTTCCTTTCTGTTGTCTTTACTTAAAGACAGAATCATTTCTATAGTCTGAGCTGAAGCACTCCTCAGTTTGAGCAGATCATAATTCTTCTGGAGTAGGAGATCACTACATAATTGGTAGAAGCAAGACATCTATGATTGATTTAGGAAAGATGAGTAGAAGATTAATGTCCACAGATTGTCCATCCATCCTTCTTCTATACCTACATCAACACAGAACAAATATCATTCTACACACAGTCACACCTATGACTAATTTAGAGTCAACAATTGAAAGAAGACATGGGCCTTGTAGTAGCAGGCCAAAGAAAACCCACATAAGCTAAATAAGAACATGCAACCCTACACGGAACATTCTAGTTTTGAGGTGAGAGGGTTAACCACAACACCACCATGCGCAGCATATCCACTTTTACTTAAACATACATGGATGTGAACTTTATAAAATACATAATGTGTTCAAATCAGCCCCAAAACCAAATGTATTTTATCTAATTGTCCAAATACTGAAATACTCACAACTCTGATTGATATTGATAAAATATTGTTGTGGTCAAAACCACCAAACCCAAGATCAAGACAAGAACCAGATCTTAAGGAGCCGAGACCAAGTCTAGACCAAGACCAGAGTATCCCAAGACCAACACTTTAAGGGCCCATGGCTGAATCGAGACTAAGACCAAAACAAAACAAAAACTTTAAGGGGTCAAGACAGAGTCAAGACCAAGACCTTTAAAATGTGTTCTCGGAACCAGTCTGGTGTTCTGCCACACTAGTATAACAAGGTGTTGAGTTTGTCCTTTGATGCCACATGAGTTGTTTCTAAAGAATTATATTGTCAGCAAAAACAAGTTGATACTGTATGTAGAGAGTCCATGTTGTGGTAGCAGTTACATACGTCTGCTGAACTCTGCTGAAATTGTCATCAAACCTCATGGCAACACAAACTATTTCTTGTCCAATATTTAGTACACAGGAACAGTTATGAAAACTAACATGAAGTTTAGTACATCTATTAAAGTTCAAAAGCTGCAGATTTTCCTCATAAAAGTCTTGTGAGCCTGTTCTGTGGTGCAGCAAATTATGGTCAGGTGCAACCTGATAGAATTAATTAGCCTTGGGATATTTCTTCAATTTGAGTGAAGAGCACCTGTGGCAGCCTGAATGGATTAGACGCAGTAGTTTAGAGAGGCACACAGCTGTCAATACCTTTCTGAAGGAAATTCATCATTACACTAGTATATCTTGCGTTTAAATTTCAAGGGACATCCCCGGGTTTGTTTACGTCTTCGTGGTCACAGAAGCTCCTAAACATTCCAGAGGCATTATGAACACAACATCCCGTTTGTGCACTCAATCTTGATTTGCAACTGGAGCAATCAGTTTCACAACATTTCAGACATTTCTCGTGGCTTGAATACTCTCTTTGAGAAACTCTGACTTTTTTTTCAGGCTAAATAAGTCGAATGTTGTTTATATTTTTAATTGAGCTGCTTTGACGCCATCGTTGATATCCCAGAAACCTTGTGGCAGGTTTCCCTAGATGATGTCACTTAGTTAAACATATACCAAGACATAAACACAATTCCGTTTTGTTTGTAAACATTTTGACTTTGGTGTGATCCATTTAGGCAACTGTGGGTTGAAAATTTGAGAAAATTAGTGGTAGTGGTCTTACCTTCGTGTATTGGTTTAGTCTCTGTTCAGACGTTTTACCTTTTATGAGAAGTACTGTATATGTGAAAGTTTTTTTTTCTGGCAGAGTAACTTTAAATCACAAGGTTTTCTCAATGACACTGTAAAGCCTTGGTCTTGTAATAGATGGTGCTGTGGAATGTTGTTATGATTTGAATTTCTGAAAAAAAAAAGTTAACTGAACTAAGGGCTGACAAAAACTAAAAATGCCGTAATCTAAATTCTGTGAAGAATTCTGGCTCCTACATTGAAGACGTTTTTGTCATTTGAGAAATGGAACTCTGAAAAAAAGCTCTGATCCTTGACACCATTTCTTCTATGAACCCCAGACAGCTTTAAACCCTTCGGCTTAAACAATGACGTGGCTAATTTATGGATTTTTATTTCTTAACGAGCTTCATGCTAACAGATTCTACTTCTGTATGTATCTGCGCTGTTTTGAAAGCCTCTGCTTCTCCAAAAGTGATATTTCTGTCTTCCTGACCTCTTCATGTGCTGCTTTATGTGTTCCAGTCTAACTTCAGCAGCTGATGCATTCAGGTGCATCACGTAACTCCAACCTGCTGCACTCTAGGGCTGCGCACTGTGGCTGACTAATCATCCTCCTCAGTTCAGCTAATAAAATCCAATAAAGCACAATGGTCAATGATAAAGATCTGATTGAGGACGAAAAACACTTTTCACTAGTACAGGAACTAATGAATTTTTATTTCCATAAACATTCACAATTTTAAAAAGGGCAATACAGTAACTTATCAACTCACACAATACTGCCATTTTGATTGAGCCATAACTGATTGATCCAGGACCAGTTTAGACAACAACATTTCAAGTGAAAACACATTGTTTCTGCTTTTTCATTTGATAAGCATTTTGTGTTTATAGGGCAAAGATTTTGAAACGATATCCATTTACATGTAAACGGCAGAAATCCTAAAAACAAAGTAGTTTTCATGTTGGGCCACTAGTTGGTGCTGTTGGATGTTTTGGTAATGAAACCACACACACATGCAGCAGAGAACAATACACTCAAATGGGAGAACACGGACATTCTTGTGGACAGACGACCAAGTTGGATTCTTATCACGGTGACTGTCAACTCCAAAACCACCAAGTCCCAGGAGAATATTGACCGGGAGTCATGACACTCTGGAGGAAATGTTCTTATTTTCCATCTACTGAGTATGCACACTACTAGTTACTACGGCCGTGGTGTTCAGTAGCAGCATTTCAGAAAAGCGGCTCCAAGCACCGTTGTGTAAACCGAACCCCGAAATATAAAGAAAATGTTCACTTGAAGACCAAGCCTTAAAATGTGCTTATAGACTATTGACAATTTATGCATTCTCATATCTCCCCTACAGCATCTGTTTTTCTTTTTTCTCCTTTGTGTTTATTCTTTATACCCCTGTTGTTGAGGGTCTTTTTTTATTTTATTTTTTTTAACTTGACTTCCAAGAAATGCCTGCACAAGGTTTATGTGTACAAATGGCAGATCAAAATCTTGGATCTTGCTTTACAGTGAATATAAACATATCAAGCGAGACAACATTGTGAATAATTATATTATTACATTATCCATATTCGTGTGAACATTGACTATAGATATGAAACGGTGTCTCTTTTTTTTTTTTACTTCCTACATACTGTCGCCCTGTGTGCTGCCGTAATAACCAGCCCACGTTATGTCCATGAAGTGAATGCATTTCTCCAAGTGGATGCACACATGTGCTTACGGCTGAATGAGAGGTCAGAGCAGTCACACGTACAGATTGGATGTGTGTGTGCGCTGGCTTGCTGACCTGCAGGAGGGATGGATCACGTCCGTCTCTTCTCTCCGCCAGCATTTGGATATATCTGGCCGCTGGATTTCAGGGAGCAGATCCCATCAACCCAGTGATTTACATATAATTAGATGTTTGTATTCTCATGAGCGAATGCCAGAAGGCACTGACACGCTCCCCGTTGACATTATAAAAATGAAATGATGCCGTTAATTGGGGTGTACAGTGATGGCTGGAAGAGGCTCATTACAATGGATCCGTTGTGTTTTCTATTGGTGTGTGCATCACACCATCAGGTCATCTGAATCATCTATTTGGGTTTTAAAGTGCTCATTAGCACCTGTTGCTCAACTTCAGAAAGCTTTGCTGAAGAATGATTGTCTCCATTATTACTAAACTGCTCATTACTGCATCATTATGAGGTGGTCTGGCTTTTTTTTAAAGACCTTTATCTCCTGTTATTAATACTGAAGTCATCAGAAACGTTGTTAATTAGTCCTGTGATATGACAGATCCAGTGTTGCAAATCTCAGTTAATGCAAAACATTACAACTCGCAATCGACACTTTTACTAATCTGCAATATACGATGTTGCTATAGAGATTAGTAAAGGGTTCTTCTAAGAGTCACGGCAGCGTTTACCTTCACAACAGATTAACTTATCACCTGAAGCCACAACAGGGCTAAAAAAGCTACTCTATGTCTGCTTCATAACCGCCCGCTTTACCAGAAATGCACTACTGATTTACCTTTAATGTAAAGCTCCTACACAGCCAAAGAGCTTTCTTTTCCCCTGCTTATTTTATATCTGATTATATCTCCTCTTTTTAAAAGCATTAGGGCTGTTTGAAACTCTGCTTTCCAGGTGGTTAAGGACTAAAGTGAAAAGAAGCAAAGTAGAAAAGAAGATATTTTTTTGTGAAGCTGCTGTTCAGAATTAATTAGGTGCAAGGTTTTATGAATTAAACATGTAATGAAACTGAAAGGCTTTATGAATATGTCCAAAGAAACGGAATCATAATGACCTCAAACATATTGGGAAGAGGCGTATGTCAAGACATTTTGGTTAGCACTTAGGCATTAAAACACGAGTAAACTTGGCCCAAGTCCAGGTTTGGTGTTTTCTACCATACTATCCACAATCTGTTCCATCACCTTGAGCTGGATAAACGCGACACAGAAAACAGATGGGTGTTGGTCAAAACTCGGTTTGAACAGTTTAAAACAGGCAGGGAAACAATTTATGCTCAGTTGAAACTTCAAGCTCTTAATATTCGATATTGCCTTGAGAATATGTGAGAAAAACTCAAAAGCTCAAGCAAATACTGACGTATATTAAAGATGACCAACAGATTAGCTCTGTCAAGCGCCACTTTATTCACGTATCATCTAAACCTGCCTGGACACTCAACATCACCACCAACAGCAAAGCAGAAGATCTTAGTATCTCATGGCAGTAATGGCTAAACAAACTGGCTGGCCTAGCTGTATTCAGTGGTTGAGCTCTTAGATTGTGGCTTCTTCTATTTCTTCCTGCTAATACGATGGTACGATCATTTCTAGATTAATGGTCATTGCCACCTAAACGGAGGTGCATCCTCCAGACATTAACATAAGTCGATAGTTGTAGCTTTCCCACTCAAAAGAAATACAGATATAGTCCTACAAAGCCTTCGTGATCCATAATCTTTACAAAGACAGGACCTGAAGATGGCCATGCAGTGCAAGATCTTTTCAATGGCATCAAAATACTGATAATGAAGAAGTTACTACTTTACACCTGGTCCTTAGTTCAAGAAAATTGTCCAGAAACCCATCAAAATGCATCACATTTTCTAGTCAAATGTTTTAAACATTGTTCCCAAATATATATTCTGTGAATTAAAAGTCATTTGAAGCCATCAACTGAGTATGCTGATCTTGTGGGATCACTGTTGTGATGAGATGTGACGGTATAACATCTTAAGCTTGCTAAACCATGGCGAACTAGCACCAGCAGCATCATCCAGTCTGGTTTATAGACAAATGTTGACAAGGTTGTGCTCTGGTCCCGTGAAGAAATTAGTCTTTTTTATCTGAAATATCCAACATGCCACTTGTTTCCACTATCTGGACGAACATTCTGACAAACTGCACTGTTTTATCATGACGACTGTTCATTTGGGGACCACGCTGTTCTAAAACTGTCTCCTGCACTACCAGCATGAGGGCACACTATAGTCAGATGACGCTTGAGCTCAGACCAAAGAGGATGGGTGGCATTTGAGCGCCACCTTGTACAAGAATAAAACACTCACCAACTCATACTGCATGTACCTACTAAAGGCTGATATATATAACTGTCTACAATACTCATAGGGAAGGGTGTAGCCACTTCGCAGTGCATCTACAAAGCATTGCATATACAGTAAACCTTCCTAAAATATATATCTGAATTACAACATTTTAGTTCAGATATATATAACCACATCACTTCTTATAACAAAAGTTTGAAATTTGCCCTAAGACCTCATATCAATAAAAACATTTTCTTCTGATGACAAATGTTGCAAGATTTTTAATCTTGCAAAATTATGTAAGTCAACATTTCAATAAAGCATAATTCTAAGGATAGCACCCACATATGTGACTTGGTCTTGATAAAATGTGATCTCAAACCCATCAACAAGCTGCACAATCAAAATTTGATATTATAAGGTATACAACCACAGGAAACGAGACAGAAGGGGCGGTAGTTTTCAGATATGCCATCAATTTTCATAGTGTTCAAATGAGCATTGCAAGTGTTGTGAAGTGCCAAACACATGGTGAAGAATTATATCCTGATATAAAAAATAACCTATGTCTGGAAAGCACATGAGTTTTACTTTCCAATGACATGTATAGTCTGTTGTTACTTTGATAACCCTAAAAACTCAGATGGTTCCCCAGTTGCACGAGAGACAAAATATGGCATGCATGGTGGCTTGTTTCCATGTCAACCAAAATAAATGTTGACGAAAAAGTACTTATGTTTGTCATTACTCATCAGAAGAAACATATGCGTAAAATTTCAATGAAACCTGACATGTGTAACTTTTAATGATTTAGGCCCTAATGACTGATTCCCTCAGTCAGCAGCTCTTAAATCTGTATCAAAGTAGTTTTGAATGTACAAGTTGGTTGCATGCCTGTACGGTAGCAACTTCTGTAACTTTAAAATAAATAAAAAATCGTGCATGATATTAAAGTCTGATGCCACCTCAGTTAAGAGTTATTGAGTGAAAATATGATGATGTTCAACACCTAGATGGAAGTGCTTTTATACATTGATTCACTATTGGAGGCTACTGAGTAGTTCAAGCGAGGACACTACTCTGTCCCCCGACTTTCTCGCCTCAAATCGCCTCTGGACGAGTTAGAATGCAGAGGAAGACATGCAGACGCACACTAATGCAGATCACAGACACAGAGCACTTTCCCCATTTAAGGGTGAGGCCAAATGCTTCTAATTTAGACAATTTAAAGCTCGACAAGGAGCAGGATGACAGGAAGACAATTAGGGGAGCGACAGAGGCAGTTGGAGGAAGAGGAAGCAGAGGATGTGAACGACAGACAAAGACGGGGGGTGGGGGGTGTGTGTGTGTGTGCGTGTGTGTGTGTGGGGGGGTTTACAGTTTCACAGACTGAGCCGTAAAATGGATTTCTACTGAAGGATTGATATACAAATGAGCAGTGGCACATGTCTCCGCAGAATGGCTGAAGTAATTTGTTTTAATCAGACAGACAGATGGACACAATGACAGAGATTCGCAATAATAAGTGAGAAAAAGAGAGAGAGAGAGAGAGAGAGAGAAAGAGAGACACTGAGGCCTATTAGCACTGCTCCAATTGTCTGGGGAAGTGGTGTGAGTTAGGAGCTTAACCTTTACCAAGACAGCATGAACAAGTGAGACTACCCCTGCCTTAAAAATGTCAGCATTGGTCATTCGAACAAACGTTGCAACCGGCCATAGTTTATAGCCTTTTAATAATCTCTCCTACGCATCGAGGGCAAAAAGGCCAACAACTGTTTAGAGGCCCCCTAAACTTCTGTAACAGTTGTTACGAGATGCTCCACGGTGTTCATGAGGTAGTGTCCTGCACGTGTGGCCAACTTTAGCAGCACGGCACATTTTACAGACATCAAGCTTGATTACTTCCAGGTTTTTCAGATGTTTTTACCCCATGAAGCCTTCTCCACCTCCTCCCACAAGACCCCTTTAACTATCCCAGATCCTCCTCAATCTCTCAGGCGTGTCCTCACACAACCTTGGGGTATCGCTCCAGTCGGCCCTCTGAACCGACCGGGAGCTTAATCATGTACCTGAACCCCCTCAGCTGCAGGAGGAATTGTCACCAAACAACAAAGTGTAAGGTTTATTTCTTCAATCTCATTCCTTCAGGCAGTATCGAGAGTTCTTCAACATGCTCTGCATGTACAAAAAACTTTTTGAATATCCTCTTAGTTGCAAATGACACAACTGTATTCTGCTGAGAATATAATGTGGAGTTACTTTTTCTTCACAGTGGTCTGATAATAAAAGCACATCACAGCTTCTTGACATCACAAGAGAGTCACAAATGAGAAAGTACAGTAACAGAAAAAAGGCAGTCTAGTCCAACCGCAAAATGCAGAGATGTCACAAACTGAGCACTCACAACCTTAGGCAGAAAAAATTTCAAATATTGAGATGTAATGTATATCTCTTGAACCCATAGTTGCAGGAGAAACAAACACACTTTCTGTAAATACTGCAGGGTAATTAAGCATCATGAACCTTTAAAAACATTAACAATGGGAGTACGCAGACACTTGCATGGACAAACCACCAAGTTGGATTGTTATCATTATAGTGACTGTCAACTATAAAACTACCAAGTCCCTATGGACTGAGAGTCATGACACTCTGACTGAGCATGTGCAGAAGAACTCCTGTAATTTCCGGACTTTAAGCCGCAACTTTTTTTAAACGCTTTGAACCCTGCGGCTTATACAACAATGCGGCTAATTTATGGATTTTTACAGGTCAATGGGCTTCATGCCACCAGATTGTACTTCCGCATGTAGATACATGCTGTTTTGAGTGCCTCTGCTTCTCCAAAACCTGCCCTAAAAGTGATATTTCTGCTCCTCGTGACCTCGTCTTGTGCTGCTTTTTGTGGTCTGGGACTCCAGCAGCTGACCACAATTATGCGTTCAGGTGCATCAAGTAAAGCTGCTCTGTTGCACTCTGTAGCTGAGAAATCTTCTTCCTCAGAATCACTATCAGCAAATAACCGATAAAATATTTTATCAAGAGAGATAAAAACCCTTGGTGATTGTCTGTCTGTCTGTGTCACACACACACACACACACACACACACACACACACACACACACACACACACACACACAGCACAGTGTGCAGGAATTACCAGCACTATGAAAGAGATTTGCGGGAATGGATGGAAATATGAGCAATCCCCTTTTTCCTTCAGTGAAATTCCTGCCCTTTTACAACTTGGACACCTGCGGCTTATAGTTAAGTGGGGCTTATATATACTTTTTTTTGTTTTTTTTTTTGCGGGTGTTGCTTTTATTCAGGTGCGCTCAATTCCAGAGAAATTCCATAAAGTGACATTTTCAATAATTTACATGACGACGGAGCCAAAAGCATTTCAAATGGTTCCACATTGGGAGCAGTTTTCAAAAGGCTGCTTTATCAGTGGCTCTGAGCACCGTTATCACGTAAACGAACCCTAAATAGAAATCTGGCATTCTGCTGTTTTGGAACCACAACCGGAGAAAGAAAGGAAAAGACTAAATGTGAAGACGAGCATGTTGGAGCAGCGAAATGCGTCAGTTTAAAATATTAAGATTGAAGAAGGTTAAAACTGGTTATCTTTGACTCAGTAGACAGCTACTATCTGTCCTCACCTCTGTGAAAATCAGCGGTGCATTAATGAAGCTAACCTGAAACACACTGCTGCCTATGGGCAGGCTATCGGCCGTTTCTCTTCAAATGAACAAAATAAATTACCTTGAAATCTGTGGTAAGCAATAAGCACTAGAGACAGGCTGCCTCACTCTAGTTGAAAGAGAATCTGAAGGTGTCTAAAGAATGATGCTTGCTCCAAAAGAACAAATAGATGGGAATAACCTACCATGCACAATATAGTCTGCTATGACGCATGCTGATGTGGTCTTGGCATGTTTTCCATTGGGCTACACATATTGTACTTGTGTACGAGGCAGACCTTCAAAATCCATTAAACCTAGATTTCAAACTGAAATTTGACGATACAATCCTCCAATGATGTTTAAGTTTAAAGTTTGTGGTGTCACAACCAACTAACTACGTTGGAAGTAAGCTCCAGATTGTGTGCAGATGGTAGGGGAAAGAGCCAAGGAGAACGTACGAAAAGATTCAAGAGTATAAACTCAAGAGAATGGTGCTTTTGAAGGATAAAACAAACAGTCTGGAATCCAAATTCACAAGCCACAATGCGTCTCAGAGACCGTCCTCGAGACGAGTGGGACAGAAACTGGCCACCAGCTCTGTTCTTGTTCACAGATGAAAACACCACACCTACTGCGAAACACAGAGGAGGCTTGGCGTTGCCTGTTGAGGCTGCCTTGCTGCACCTGGCACAATAAGCATGGAGTCTGTGCACGCTGCGATAGAATCTCAACATTACCAAGGCATGCGGAGGTGATTTTGCTGCCCTTTGTTAGAAAGCTTTCTCTCAGTCTCAGGTCAAAGGTCATCTAACAGGACTATGACACAAAACAACTAAAACCACTCAGGATGGGTGAACAATAACATGCTTGGACTATCCTGATGGGACGTTCCATGATCTCTGAACTCAATCCGATTCCCTGTCGTGGGGGAAAAGGCGGAACATGAACTGTGGGAAGGACATGCTTCAAACCGGAGACAGCAGATGGAGTTAGATCAGGAAACGAGGGCCAAGAAATCTGCTGACATGTGCAGGAGACTCATCACATCATATTTAAATGGCTTTTGTGCATCCACCTTTGCATATCATTTGTGTATAGAGGATAATTAGACTTAATGGCCTTTAATAAGTACTTGTATCGGCAAGTAGTGAAAGATACTTTTTTTTTTCTTTAAGGTTGTATCGTGCATTCCTAATGCAATCTAATTTCTCAGATTTAGCCGATACATAAAAGTGATAAAAGTACATCTGGTTGTCCAAAATCTAATTGGTCATATTAAAAAAAATGTCATCCTTCTCATTTTATAAATGCCTGTTTTTAAGAAGCAATCAGCAATAACATTTTTCTTTCTCAATTTTTAATTAGGCGTGAGGACTGTGTGGTATAAACAAGTCAGTGCTTCACTCAAATATGCTGACTTTCAACACTGTTCCTTCTCTGAATGACTCTCCATGCTGAGTAGCAAGACGGGCCTCCTGAAGTTGCAGTAAAACTGCTGTCAAAGCTCTCATTAATAATTTTCCACTGCAGTCTTCATAATTTTAAAAAACAGGCTGTATATCTTGACCTGGAGCATGGGGAGGAAGTGAAGCGTGGTAGCGTGGGATTAGGGACGGGAGAGAAACAAACGGAGGAAATCCTTCCGCTCAAAATCAAACGTCTCCGTAAAGACGGAGATGAAAATTCACAGGAGGTTGGTACCTTTGCTATATTTAGTGGGGAAATGTTCGATGAGTGGTGAGTAATGTTTGATACAGGCAAAGAGAAGCTGATTGAGGGTTTGGCTCATACAGAGGTGTGACACTGACGCCAAATGAAAGTCTTACAAATACTCTGCGACTGTAACTTTTGAAAATTATTAAATCTCACTCCTGACTCTCAGCGGAACCGTGAGATTTCATGTGACCGTTGTTTCGTGCTGCCACTGCAGTCTGCAGCACTGCCATTTGAACAGAACCCACACATCTGAGGAGCCGTCCACGATAACAACAGTTCACATAAACGGACCATTTTTTGGCTGTTCATCCACACGAGGCGGCGTTTTAGAAGCACGAAAAACTTTTTTTTTTAAGGCAGGTCCCAGAGTGGGGAAATTCTAAAATCCCAGCTTGGCTTTGAGGCGTAGACAACAAAGACAATCATCTGATAAAAAAAAAAAAAAAAAAGATGACACAATCACCCCGCCTCTCCTCCCCACCACGGTCCGCTATGTCATCTACATGGATGACATAGCGGACCGTTTAATTAGGCTTTAGGCTTAACAACAATGGCGAACTCCATGCTCCGGTCGAGCTGCAGAAGCGACTGATACTAGCAGGAGCATAGACCGATATAAGTCTTAGTCATATAGAAGTCTATGAGCAGGATTCTGGTCTGGAGTCGGCGTCCCAACTTCCAGAACTCTGGGGCCCCGCGGGTCAGCTGAAGAGCGGCTTTCAATGGAAAACCATGTGTGCCGGAAAGACGCACGGTGAAATCCAAACTGGCGTCCTGCTCATCTGGCGGGCAGAACCCATTTGATTCTGTGGGTCCACATTGTGTCGGCACGTGGCTCTTTGTGTTTCCTTGCAGAGATGCTGTCCCGTTACGGTCAGCGGTCTGAGTTGGAGATGAGGGGCTGCAGCAAGTTCTGGGTTTTGAGAGAAGTTCGAAATTCGGACATTGAGTATGTTGAGCAATGAGTGGCTGGAAGTGTGCATCTGATCTAACATGACACTCCGCATTCACAGCTCAGTTTCTACTGATCCCAAACCTGGGGGATGTGGCCCCTCTCGGGTTGTTGTCTCCCCACCTGCCGTTTTATGGCTGTTCCACTGTTCATGTGTCTCTCCCTCTGGGGGAGGGGAGACATGAAGATGTTCAATAACAGTTTGGGCTGCTGTTTGCAGTTTGCTGGAATCTATTTTCATTGAGTTAGTAAACTTTCAAAAGATCCTGAACTTGAGCTTCTCTCTGCAGTGAACATGGAAACACTCTACAGAGACTTAAATCTATGTCAGGGAGCGGGTAGGCAAAGGCCGCTGATAATCATTACTTTCTTTTCTGCAGCCTCTCATGATTGACAACACAGTTCTCCTGCAACACGAGAGTGTAAATCTGAATGGGAAAAGTAAAGATGTGCTGGCTTCAGGAAGCTGGACGGAAGTGATATTGGTGACTTTAAAAACTGCACACTCACAACCATAACTCAGAGCATGAGGCAGCCGAACAACCGGCCATTGGTATTGATTTATTGACTGTCCATTTAGAGCGCAGTATTAGTCCACAGCTGAGCTGTGGAGCCACTGCTGTTATCAAGTGGAAACTTGTGAATTATGGTTGCTCAGAGTGCGAACGGACTCCAGCCGGTTGTTATCGTGTTACGAAAGTCTTCTTCCAAGCCGTAAAGTCGTGGGTCATGAGAGATCCTCGTGGGAGTGGTGATGATCCGCTCATCAACCAACCTTAGCTCTTTTATTTCTGTCCTAATGAGGGCCTAGGGTGTCAACCATTAGCTCTTACGAGGATCTCCTTACCACTAATCTAATAAAACTAATCTTAACGGCAAATCCAGCTTTAGCGGACAAACAACTTCATTCTTGTATAATCCCAAAGTTAGACTTTAGAAAGAAGATCAATTTGCAGTGTTTTCCTGAACCTTTCATCCTCGTTAAAGCCGCTCTAGCTCCTTAACAACAGGGGTACCGCGAACCATACGGATCTGTAGTTCCTCTCTAATTTCATTAAAGAACCACATTACATCCCCCTGCAGCTATGATTACCACAACGAGCCGTTGACAGCTTTGCATAACGGCACCAGCTGGTTGTGAAATATACATTCATCCCTGTTCTGTCGCCCCGATGTGCAAAAGGCTGAGAATCTCTCGTCATCTTGTCAACGCACCTAAGTAGCCTCGGCCTCTGTCGCCGAGAGAATACAGTGTAACATGAGCTGCCCTTCCTCCTCCCCATCTTAACACTTTCATCTGGAATGTAATTAGCAGCAGCAGCAAGAAGCTTAGCGCTCCGCCCTGCGCTCAGTGCCACAACCAAGGTAACTGTAGGCAGCCCCTAATCCTCGCAGCCTAATGGGATTAGCTCCAGAGGGAAGGGAGTCCGTGTCACACATACATTCAGAATCCCAACCTCTTCTTTGCTCAAGTACTATCCATCTCCCTACTCCTCCTCACTCTCTGTACTATTTCACTATCTGTCTAATAGGATTAGACCAAAATCATCCAGTTCCTGAAAAATCCCATATGGTCCCCTCAGTGTCTTCTCACTGATGATTATTGGACAGAAATAAGCATCCTTAAATTATGAGTGTTGTTAGCATCGCCTAATCTCTGTAGAGGACCTCATTCCAGACCGCAATCTAATCTTGTGCTTGTAATCTTTTTAATTAGTAGTTTGTTTCGATGGGGTGTTTTTTTTTAGGTCAATTATCAGCGTTTTATCTTCAAGAGCCATCAGTCCGGGAGAAAAATAACAAGAAGGAAACCATGAAAACGGTGAAATGGTTCTGCTTCAAAAAGTTTCAGCTGCTCACTTTGCTGTTATTGTATGCACTACCAATCAGTAAACCCCCTCCAGGGTGAAATCCCTCACGGCCCAGTTTCATTCAGAGCTTCGACTTTCCGGACTATATATGAAGTAACTACGAAGACCCTACAACACAGTGACTGGCCTCTTTATTAGATACAGATTCTATTCAATCTCATATGTTCTGTACGACACATTTACCAGAAACTCTATGCTGATGAAGGTTTGCAGGTTTTGCAGGTTTTCTTTAAAATATCAAATATAAATGACGTGTCGTGGTACCTCCATCAATAATAAGAAGGTTATGAACTGCAGTAATGTTGAACTGGGCTGCAGTACACAGAGGTATTTTAAATATATGTCCCATCAACATATTGCATGCAAGGAAAAGTAAAGTACAGACTCAGAGTAAAGCCCTCCTGATCCACTGAGCAGCTAAACAGTGACATCGGGCTAACTCAGCTGGTCCAAATGTGTGTGCTGATTAAATTACTGGTGATTGGGTTGCTGGTATTGTATCTTTCTCCTCCTCTTGATGTTTTGTCAGAACATAACTTACACTCTGTCCTACTTTTGCCATTTTCGTTAATATTAAAGAATTCCTAAACCGCCGATATCGCTCATCCTCCCTCGTCTACCTGCTGCTGGCAGATGACATCACATAATATTCTCCAGGTTGTATTTGTAAGGATTCGTTAACGAGTACTCTGTGCAGTATTGGGCCAGATACTGGTATCACCCGAGTGCAAACTGCTCTCAATAAGATACCTCCTAGTGCAGGGTTGTCAAACTCAGGTCCTGGAGGGCCACGGTCCTGCATGTTTTCCATGTCTCCCTCTTTACCACGCCTCAATCTCATGATAGCGCAATCACTGAGTTCAACAGAATGAGGCTCATTGCAATCAGCTGTCTTGAAGCAAGTAGACATGGAAACATGCCGGATGGCGGCCCTCCAGGACCGGAGTTCGACACGTGTGCTCTAGTGTTACGCCGCCACAGGCTTTTGCAAAATTTATGGAAGATTTAAACATGTGCACATGTAATAAAGTGACTTCATGCGAAGAAAAAATAGCTTTAAGGTTTTTTCGTTGAAATATGTGAGTGCACCAATGGAGATGGAGACCACAGGACGGAACCAGATCTATGAATCTCAATTCACCTCGAGCCAAGACTCAGACCAACACATTTTATCAAATAGCAGATGAAACGTACTCCAATTCATTATATTCAACAGAAACATCAACACAGGTAGCTCTCTTCAAAACAGAGACCAGTCTCGTCTAAGCAGCGAGTGCTGCCCACTCCAACAGAAACAACTTCGATTGTTTTATTAATTGTCCTTCAGTTACACAGAGGCTGTACTCATTTCTGACATCTCCTTCACACAAAACTTCTTCAGCTACAGGATTTTTTTTTAAAGGTTTCTTGAGTGTACCACTCTCACTCAATATATCAGAATAAACCCTGGGCTGTTTTTGCAAGAATGTTCAGAATCATTGTCCTGTTGAAAGGTCCAACTTGAAGATAGAAGTCTTAGCGTAATCGTCCAGCTCCTTCTAATACCGTCCTGAGGCAGTGGAGTAAACTCAAAACTGTAGCATGTCTTTAAAATGTCTTGCACCACTGTATATTCAACACCCTTCGAACAACAGACATTCTCAATATGATAGATTGCTGTTACATAAAATAAAAGGTTTACCAATACCTAATTTTGACTGAAACAAATTTGGAAAAGAGACATTTTCCCATTTGCGGGCAGGAGCAAGTGGACAAGTTGGACAAGTTTCTGAATGCAATTAATTACACAGAGGGTTTTTTGAAAAGTTCCACGTTGGGAGCCATTATCAAAAAGAAGCCTGTTCAGTGACTCCAAGTAGTGTTTTCGTGTGAACAAACCCCCAAAACACAATGAAAGTTTGTCATTTTCACTTGAAAACATTGTGTGAACGTGACCTCAGTGAAGCAAAGCGTTTCACATGTAAAGAAAGACCGAGGTTTCAAAACTGTTCTTCAACATGAGGACGCCAACATCTGCAGTGACCAAGACTGAAAGAATTATGTTATTCACTGTGCGAGAGAAAGGCTGAAGGTCAGAATCAGACGGTCGTGATCTTCAGGCCCTCGGGCGGCACCACATTAAAAATAGACACGAGTCTCCATTGGATATCACTGCATAGGCTCAGCAATGCATCACGTCTCCTCCACAAAGCAGAGTCAAACTAGTATGGAGCAGAGAAGAAACGTCCAGAAACATTGTCGTCATTTCTGAGCGGGAGCGAATTCAAAATGAAACATTTAAATTGTTTTATGAAACTGTGGGTTTGTTCTGAGGATTAAATAGACAAGCTTGTCCATCTTGTTATCAGCTGACAATTCAAAGCCTGCCTCTGTGGTGGTATGGGGGTTGCATCATGGCCCGTGGTTGTGGGAGGCTTACACTTCTGGAAAGTCTCCCATCAAAGCTGAAAAGTACACTGAGATCTTAGAGTGACATCTGCTCTCTTCCAGACAGCGGTTCAGGGAAGGAGGGGCACAACTTAGCAAGTCACATTTTGTACATGAGTACAATCACACTGGAACACTACTGGAGACAATGGTGAACCACAGAGTGCATTAATCACAACAACATAGCTGAACCGGGAACACCTCAAATAATTTAATTAGACAACAAGGACACAACATTCCTCGAAAAGGACTGCAACTGCTGTCCTCATCTAAAGAACGACACCGAGTGGATTTATGTCTGTTGCTCCCCGTCTCTGTCCTTTCCTGTTCTCGCCTTCTCTCCTTAACCCTAACTGGTCTCCGCCTCTGAGTCTGGTTCTGCAGCTTTGTTCCTGTTAGAGGGAGTTCTCCTTTCCTTAGTCGTCTCTACTTCCTCATGTGGAATTGTTGGATTTTCTCTATGAAAGTGTCTTGAAATGACTGAGCTGTCTTTGACATTACCGAGAAAAAAATGGAATTGAAATTGAAGAAGAGGCGATGTAACTTAATGGAAACGCGACATATGGCCTCAATGTTCAAATCACACTGCAAACAGGTCACCTGAGTGTCCCTGAGCAACTTGTCCCTGAGCCTTAGAGTCTCAGCAGCTCTAGTCCATGATTAAAGTAGATTAAAGTAGATTAGATGTGCAGGTATAATATCCTCAAGAGCAACAATAAAGTATATAAACAGTCCTCTCAAAGCTTCAAATTCAAAATGAAATATCCAAAATATGTCAGTTATAACTTCTATTTTATATTTAATATGGTTCATGTGGTATTTGGAATAAAGTTTGGGTGTAACTTTAATCTGACTTGCTGTTTTAATTTACATTCAATGTTGCATTCTAACATTTTGGGACTTGGATTTTGTTGTCCTGTTGTATTTATTCTTCTGTTATTGTACCTGGGCTTCCAGAGAACTTTGTTGCAGGAGTTAAAGGAGTTTTTCTGACACGTCTCTCATGCAGTTTAAATTCATGCAACCTGTGTTTGTGTACCTGTGCAACAGCTGTAAGAGCGACCTGCGGCACCGTGGCACATGAAGAATCAGCAGTGTAAAATCTACGCTATGAACACAGGACTTTCCATTCCTTTTGCAGGCAAAAGCTTTCGAAATCAGGCTCGAAGTCATGTAAAACTTTTCCTCTGAAGATCTTTGAGAGCTCTTCAGATCTTAGCTTGATGAAAGCGCTCACTTCAAAAGCAAGGAGTCGTGCAGAGGCTGAAGTAAAACAAGCTTCCCCTGTCACTTCCTAACGAGGTTACAATCATCTGCACATAATCTGGAATATGTAGCATTTTATTATGTATGCTTAGTTTTTCCACGGTAGTGGTGTTTAGTTTTTTTTCCAGTAAAATTAACCGGAAATGTCAATTTCACATACAATTTGGTGAAATAAAAGTATTGGAAGGAATCATTTCATAAACTGATATAATGTTTGATGAGGAGAATTCAGTCATTTATTTTTCTTACTACTCAAATGTCATAGGAAAATACTTTTTAGATCATTCAAGCATTGCGCCTTTTTGCTTTTTTAGTGCTTGTTTGTGGCTTCAAACAGCACGTCAAATACATGCGATACGATTAAGCCTGACGAGGTCAAGACAAAGATTAAAAGCAATGTTTCAGGAAGAGTAGCTGTTGATACCAATGCTGTTGTGTATGAAATTCTTTTTGGAGACATTTTTCTTACTCTGTACCATCAAATACGGTAGTAATGGAGGCTTTTGTGTAGCAGCCTGCTGTTGTCATACAGTGACATCTAGTGGTCCAACATGGTATTTTGTGGTGTAGTTTGATCATTGTCACTTACTGTAAGTTACATCACCAGCCAAACAACTAAAAAAACTAAATAAAAGTGCAACTTATAGTCTAGTATATACTGAAACAGCAAAATAGCATTTTCCTCAAGCATTCCAACTGAAGGTTACAGATCTCTTCTTAAAAGTGACGCACTTTTGCAAATACTAGAGTGTGATGGGTTTTCAGACTGTATTATATGTATGAATGTAGTAAATATGAATATTTTCAGGACTTTTTTGCTGTATTTTGAGATTATCGTGCACTCACTTTAGTGATTCGGCCAAAATGGGATCCAGCTAGTTTGTACGTGGCTCTGACATTCCTGATGCAACATAATTCAGAGCTGCAGAGGCAGTGAGTTCACTCAACGTGTCTGAGATTCTCTGTGTCAGGGAGAAAAATAAAAAGGTGTTCCAAACTTCGAGTGAAGCAGAATCGACTCACAAGCTTGTGACAAAAGACAATAATAATCTCTGCAATAAACTTTGCCATTGGACATGATCCAAAGTTGTGTTTAGTAATGTTAAATAACTTTGTTATGCAATAAAAACACAGTTTTGGTCACAGGCCATTGCAGTTCTCTCCTGATTCTATTCTGGGTTTATCGATGGTGTGAGGGAGGGTTATACCGGCTGCTCTCACTTCACTCCCGATCTGACTGGAAGATATTTGGAAAGGTGACAGGCGCAATGTGACAGTGGGTGATATGTCAGGTGTCCTTGGTCAGATACGGAGCTTGCACAGCGACATGGTGAGCCCACCGGACTGCTAGTGCCACACACATCCCTTGACGTGCCGCTGAAGTCCAGAGAGTGACACACACACAGAAGTGCGAACATAAACATTGCGATTTCATGCCTTACCAGGGACCCTGCAGTGACACAGGATGGTTTCCTGCAGTCATGCTCTTAAACCAGTCATAAACTGTAATTAGAGGGAAACTTCAGTGTTTGAGTAGTAAAATAAAATTATTTGAAAAACTGTATTATGCAGGGGTGTCAAACTCTTTTTACTTCAGGAGCCACATACAGTTTGATCTCAAGTGGGCTGGACCAGAAAATAATTACCGTAATTTCTGGACTTTGAGCCATGACGTTTTTCAAACACTCTGAACCCTGCGGCTTATACATCGATGTGGCTAATAAATGGATTTGTACGAGTTAATGGGTTTCATGCCGCAAGATTCTACTTCCGCATGTAGATAGATGGTGTTTTTAGCTCCTCTACTTTTCCAAACTTGCCCTACAAGTGATATTTCTGATCTTGGTGAGCTCGCGGACTTCCGTAGTCCACAACTCGAGCAGCTGACGGCTGTGGTGCGTCACGTAACGCCGCTCTGTTGCACTCCGTGGCTGAGAAATCATCTGTCTGTCTGTCTGTCAGCAGGCTTCTCAGCTGCAGGCGGAGGATGTGCACAACAGACTGCAGTGTGCAGGAATTTCCAGCACTGTGAAAGATAGATTTGCGCTAATTGATGAAAATATGAGCAATCCCCGTGTTCCCGCAGTGAAATTCCTGCCCGGTTACAACTTGGACACCTGCGGCCTATAGTCAGGTGTGGCTTATACACAGATATTTTTTTTTTCCCTCTTAAATTAGGTCGTTGCGGATCATAGTCAGGTCATCATCATCACATGATACAGACAAAAGTGCACCCCTAGTGGTCAAATAAATACATTGCAATTAATCTCGCAGCCGGATTGGACTCTCTGGTTCTGGCAGACGGACCGTATATTTGACAATCCTGGTGTAATGCAAACAGTAAGTGCAGATATTTTTCTGTATGACATGGATGAAACAGTAATCTTTTTGGTGCTGACTGGTGAAAATGTGGTATTTTAACTGTTTAGTTGCCTCGTCACATACAACATTCTTCAACGCTGATCTGGATGAAGTGGTGTAGAAGATGGATGGATTCATGACCACACCGACATCAAATCCCCATATTGTGAGTGTCTGAAGATAGGGTACCCACAACAGTTGTAAACACACACACATGCACGCACACGCCTGCACAGCGGCAGCAACAGTGAAACTTCACTCTGAATCACATCTCCGTCTCTGATCTCGTCAGGCTCTTGATGGAAAGCCCGGCTGCAGAGACCCAGAGGTGGAGGAGCGCTCTGCCAGCAGCTGGGTCCTTTCCAGCACCCGCATGTCTTATTCATGGAGCCCCATCGGCTTTCAATACTC
>OMNM01058493.1:0-10164 GCA_900302745.1 Parablennius parvicornis | reverse complement strand
AATTGGACCAATTTTGTTCTCCCGTGTCGGCTTCTTCCTGCGGCCGTCTACAGGTGTGCACGGAGCTATGTAGAATGAACCTCTCGGTTACGGTATTGAAATCCACTGCCGCAGCCGTTTAGGCAATAAATGAACATTAGCAAAGCCACTAAAGTGTCTGTGAAATCCATTCTTCGAGCGCTAGCATAGTACAAATTGCCAAATGGCCCGTCTCCCCAGTACACCATCATTTTGATACATCACGTTAATAATAATCCCGGCTCATTGAAGCCATCACTAGTGTTCTTCACCATTGTACCGCTGCACACTTTAAGTAATTCAGTGGTTTGCCGTCACGGGGACGACTTGAGTCGATGTAAAACTCAAAGGGAGAATAAAACAACGAGTGTGGAAACCGATATTTTTTTTTTTTTTTTTTCACCTGAGAAACCTGAAGCTGGGACGTCATGCAGTCTCAGGTGTCGCACTGCTAATGAACCTGATTAAGTAGTCGGCCCCCGTGGGGCTGCCGCTGAAATCGGAGATTTTTCTTTTTTTTTTTTTTTTTGCTCTAAGCCGGCAGAGTCGACGCATGGAAGCGCCTCCGTGTCTCTGCGGGAACAGCAGGTGAAACCCCGAAGAGATTCCAGGTGGAGCGGCGGCACCCGAGGGGCCGCGCCAGCTGCCTCCTCAATCTGCAGACAACAGAGCACGCTCGCACCCATCACTTGTTGAAACACGAGATGTCGGGGAACGGGTCGTAAAAACACGCAGGGAGCCTCGGTTGGAAGCTCTTCCATCATAATAGCTGCCGCCATATGACATTTTGCAAGCGTTCACTCAACACCGTTCAGGGACAAAAACTAACATTTGGGCACTTCTAACCGCATGATATTTAAAAGCTCATGGGAAGACGTGTCACGCTTTAGGGAGAGAAGCGAGCACAGTCAGAGTTATTGGAAAGAAAGTTTGAAAACGCTGTAGGGAGCAGCTTTATATGAAGTACAAATGTTAAACTTTCGTCGCATTCTGAGCTTCTGTTTACAGGACAACGTTGTTTCCCGCATCAACAAAAGTCTAAATTTCCTTTCAAGGAGGATTTTCCTGCAATAACCACACCTACAAATCCATGTTATGGATAAGTGAATAACGGACATCTAGACGGGGATATCTTTAAAACACGAGCTGGCATTGCACTCCGTGTGGTATTTGCCAGAATATTACATCAGAGGAAGAAGCCGGTTCCCTGGCAGAGCTCCATAATCCAAACTAATGAGCTGTGACCTCGGCACCACTGATGTACGGTGGAAAAAGCTTTTCTGAAATCCTGATATGGACCAAACATGTCGGCCTGACTGCTCGTGTGTGGCTGCTTCTGTCTGCTGCCACCAGACTGTCAGATGGATGTTTAATGTCAAATATTACATTTTATTTTTAGGGCCAGAAGCACATGGAGGAGTAGAGAACGAGACAGAGAGAACACTGAAGTTATGTAGTTATTGTATTTTAAGAACTTAGACAATTAGCAGAGGAAAATAATCCTGGAATCCAGTTCAGGGGCCAGTTTGATCTCAGTGTGGCTTAAGCAGTAAAAATTATGTAATTGGTGAATATATGACAGTGTAAGGACAGCTCCCTGTTTTTCCTTACATAGCCACAATAAATAGCTGAGGATCCAGATGTGGCTGCACATTGCAGCTGGTTTTCATGATAATGCTACTTCGCTAATGAAAGATCGTTAGCTTAAGCTGCAACTGCCAAACACACATAGTGGAACAATTAGAATTAGCAGCTACTTTTAGGGCCTGCTAACACGACAAAGTGGAAAACGTTGGTTGTATTTGTGGTGTTGTTTTACACAACAATGGTGCTCGGAACCACTGGAAATTAGGAACTTTTTGAAAATTGGCTTCCAAAGTAGAACTTTTTGAAAATACTCTGGCTCCATGTCCGTGGAAATCAGAGGGAAACTTTTCTGAAATGCTGCTAACGTGCATTATTATTAATGTTAATTACATATTGTTCTCTACTCACATGTATGTATGGTTTCATGACATAAACAAATAAAAACACCTGTTTTATGAAATGAAAAAAATGCAGAAACGATTCGTTTTCACTTGAGACGAGAATATTACTCAATCAACTGCGTTTAATACCCCCTTTGTAAATCTTAAGCTCAGGTCATCAAACAGACCCCATCTTACCTTTTGATGAGCCAGTTTAGGCCCACAAACCATATAATTTGACATTTTTGCCAATTCTTTTACGATTGCAGAGGAAAAGAGTTTACTCACCACATGGTGACCTGCAATGACCGTCACATGGATAACACACTGACACACACTAAAACAAATAACACACGATCCAGGAGAAATTCCTCTCTGAAAATCCGTGAATGCGCAAGGAGAATCTGACACACGTACTAGAAATGGACTTTTCACCTGTGCAGTGAACGACCCAGCCACTACAGCACCATGACTTCCAGATTTCAGAACACTTGATGAACTCTACTTACTGATAAATCTTCGTTTCGTGTGATGGGCTCTAAAAGAATTCTGTCCACGTACAAGACTACCTTTAGCCAGGAGCATCAACACTCCCAACAAAATCCTGCATGAAAATGACACTGCAATTGCATGGAAGTGTAAAGGCACTCCCAGCGTGCGGCGCACAACAATGCACTAACAATGGACCGACCCCCTGAGAAAAGGAAAGGCTTCGCCGTTAAAAGCCAAGGTTGTTACAAAGAGAGAAGGCCAAATGCTATCCCTTTGTATTTTTATTTCTTCTAACCCACAGGAATACGACAAAAGAGGTGACCCACTGAAGGCTGCGTCTGACGGAGACCAGGAGGCCTGTTTCTGCTCGGCGCCGCATCGTAATGAGGCGGCTCGGTGGGACTGAAAGGAAGGGAGGCGGTGAAGGAGCCACGGTGACTCTTATCTGAACACAAATACATAAAAAAGGGCTGTGCACAGTTCACTCCTCTTTGCCCGGAATGTGATGCAAATTACACCAGTGAAAAAAACAAAAAACAAAAAACAGTCAGGATGCATTCAACATGTCTGCTGGAAGAAGACATAACCTGAAGAAGTTTCTGCAACATCACCACAAACAACTACAAGCAGCCACTCCTGTTATCATACATGAACTGAGCAGGAGAATCGGAAAAACATGAGATACAGACACATTGTGATAAATTAATAAGCAAAGAGATTTTTTTTGTTCTCCGTCAAAGCCCCCCAAAAAATGAAGTGTGGTGTTTGCTATGAATGAAGATGTAACCGAGTACAGTCGATAAATAACATCTGAGCCTCGGCAAATTGCCGAATCTCTAAAAAGCAACGAAGCATCAAAAGACTGTTTTCTGCTGCTGAACGCAGGGAAACTGTTCAAAGAGACACTTCCCAAACAACAAGCATGCACTTGTTTCTCAAAGGGAAGGAAATAAGTGAGGAAGTTAAATAATCTTTAATTGGGTTTATCAGTTTTTTTCACCCCGAAACGGTTCAATTAATAACTGAAGAAACGGAAAGTCGTGTAGGCTACATATTTTCTCTGATGGTGATGTAGAGATCATCCAGTTGAGGGTAGACTAAACAGGAAATAAATCCTGGCAGATTAAAAAGTGAGATTATTGAGATAATACACAGTAAAAGATTGCAAAAAAGCATTTTAACTTGAAAGTTTGTCTTTTAAATGGGGCTATATTAAACACTGAGCCAGAGAGGTTTTCTCATTCATGTATCCATTTTTAAATGCAGGATCAAATTGAAAGATTGCTCATATACAAAGACATAAACTTGGATTTTGCTTTGTGATGCTGGTAATGTAATAACTTCTTGTTGTATCTGAGGACTCGTCAGCATTTTCTGTCTGTTGTAACTTGCCTTCAGACTCTCTGACAACAGCCAATAATGTCAATAATTTAATATTTTTGGTCTTGTTCAACGTAATAACCACCATGTTGTGATAACTTGCCAGTAGTGTATAATAGCAATCTCCAGTCATGTCATAAGTAGTGACAGGATTGAAGCAGCATTCAAACAATCTGGAGCCAGAAATGTAATACTACATAAATAAGCAACATTTCTTAGAAATAAAACCAGATTTGTGCAGTTTCTGGATGGGATAGTCCTTCCTTGGGGATACATAGGCTACTGCATCCTTTCTCCAAATCGTGGTTGTAAAAAATATTTTTTATTACATCCAGAATGGTCAAAATTGTGACATCATTGGCAGTTATTCCATTATTGGTTGTTACATTCTTTCCTGCCGGTCTCATCAATCCAAACAAAAAAGAAAAGAAAAAAAAGCATGTTAAGCTGCATTGTCACAGTTTGTCTTACCAAGGCTTGTCCGACTGTGCGAATTCATTTGGTGCCATTATTTCTTTTATTCCATCTTTGCAGGTTTGCACATTTGGAAAAGAGACCTTGAAAAGGAGGCAATTCGAAGCCTGTTGACATGAGTTAAGGAACATTTTGGAGGGAAGTGGGACAGCCTGCAACAAATGTCCGTCACTGAATGTAAACGCGCTGAATGAACACGGGCTGCCTGGACACTAATACTTATCTTAATGAGCTTCTTGTCAGTGTGTAGCGAGAGAGGCAGGAAATACAGATTTGTTGCTCCAGGCTCTGATCATATCATTGTATGCTCTGCCATCTGGGAAATGTTTACAGACAGGACGCGGCTCCGAGAGGAGCTGATTTCAGACTTTAATATACTGGTAATACGATTCAAACTCAAAAACACAAACACACACCTTGAGCAGATGCATAATACAAATGCAGGATATGCAATGCGTGTATGTATAATAGCACTTTACCCTCAAGCCTTTACCCTCCGTTTTCTAAAGGAATTTATGATTAAGAGCAAATGTGCGATATTTCTTGCTCATAAAGGAACAATTCAGAAGCTTCACCTTGCTTGTACTGAAAACCTCCTGGAGCTTCCACACAAAACCTTTTTTTTTTTTTTTTCACCTGTAACAGAAGCTTTTGTGACCATCAAGTGTTCTCATTAAAATTCAAGTTTTGTTTTTTTTTTCTTCCCCACAGTTTGATACTGATGACTAAACGTACTTCAGAGTGAGTCACAGCAAGCGACGGTGAGTCAGAGCAGCCAAAAGGTTGCAGGGAAACTAACGCAGCAGCTTCGCACGTCACTGGGAAACGTCATCTCGTGTCAAACACGCCTGAAAGAATACAAAAACATTCAGAGCATGTTCAGGCGGCAACGATTGTAAGTGAAAACACGAAACTTGAGTGGCGTTTTGGGTGACGTTTTGGCAGCTGAAAAAAAACCTTTTTAAAAACAGCTTCCAAGATTGAGCTGTTTCCATGGAAACGGGTGTGGGGGGGGTGATTTTTGAAAAGATGATGAGTTTCATCTCCATGGAAGTGGGGAAAACCTGAACTTTTCAAAAACACTCCAACGCTGAGAAGAAATGGGAAAATTCAACTTTTTGGAAACACTCCTAAACTGATTTCTTTGTGGAAATGAGGAAAATGCATCTTTTTGGAAGTGCTGCTGGTGAACATGGGGAACACGGCTGTGACAAACAGTTCTTCTGCACATGTGCGAGTAGATGGACAACAACATTTTCCTCCAGAGCAGAGGTCGACAACCTTCAACTCTCAAAGAGCCATTTGGGCCCGTCCCACACTGAACAGAACACATAACCCACATACGGCTCCGGAGCTGTGGGTTGCCGACCTCTGCTCCAGAGTGTAATGACTCCCAGTTTATATTCTCCTGGGACTTTGTGGTTTTATTTTGACAGTCACCGTAAAAACAATCCAACTGGCTCGTCTGTCCACTAGAATGTCTGAGTACTCGTCATTGTTATTGTTTATAGCGTATCATCTCCTTTGCGCATGTCTGTGTCGATTCATGACAAAAACCACCAACAGTGCTCTGGCTCTCCCTGGCTCAACATGTTAACTACATAGTTTTTAGAACTTTGCCATTTAAACTCAAAACTTTTCTGAAACGACAAAGCAAAAACGATGCGTTTTCACTTGAAACGTTGTTGCGTAATCGCGGCCTTGGGAGGAGCTAACGTGACACTAAATAACCTGAAGCCTCTTCCCTGTTAAGCATTAACAACACCCTGCAGTTAGCACACGTCCTCTAACTTCCCCCGTTGATCTCAATAATGTATACAGAAGCTGCGGAGGCATTTACATAAAACCCATGTTGGCTCAGGTAAAATAGCTGGTAGGCAGTCGGAGGCTCTCCAGTCTCCTCCCTGCTTATGAATATTAATCACTACATGATTACCTGAGCTGTGCTTTTTTTTTTTTTTTTACCCCTTAAATTAGGATGGCCATTCTATTCGGAGGACTGCAGAATGAAAATAGCACGTGCTCCAGACTTTGTGTGACCTTGTTGAATTAGCATGCGGAGAGCAGAGGGCACTGCGCCACATACATGATCCTCCCCGTGTTTCCAGCCGGGCTGAGCTCTCCGACTGACGCAGAGAGGGCGCGGCCGAATTACATTCACATATTCCTGAGAGATGAAGGCAAATTCAGACTGATGAATATTCAATGTGCTGTTTACGGGAAGATCTCAGCAGCAGCAGCATTCGGGGGGAATCTAGTCGATGCTACAAGGCGCGCCTCGTGCGTGACTGACTGATGAACCGCCGTGAATCGGGAGTCAATTAATTTGACTCGGAGAGGCAGGAAGCCCGGGTCAAAGGGGGATTTCACGCTTCACAGTTTAATAGGAGAGGAAGAAAAGTCTCCAAACCGCACTCGCTCCGGAGCTAACCGCTCACTTTATTTACTTCACCTTGCATTTTCCATGTCATTGACTACACACCGAAGTACACTGGCCTGCTGAGTGGAGGCACCGAGGCTTCCAGAGGGCTGCCAGGCTTCTACACTGCTCTAGTTTATGATTAATTTTTCATTTTGTACAGTCATTTTGATTGATTTACAATATTATGCAAAGTAAGAGGGAAATTTAAGAAAATGTTGCTACTATCAATGCAAAACATTCCCATTATGCAATTATTTTAAATGTAATAACATGTCAGTAGTATAATAAATTATTCAAACCAATATTGTATTAACATTTTGACAATAATGTATAATTTTGACAATAATAATTTTTGACAATAATAATAATAATTATTTCTGAAAAAGAAGAATCGAGGTTTATTTCAATATTGGATTAGCGTTAACCAGTTAATAGTGTAATAATACCTCGGCTGGTCAAATTCAAGCCTCTTTTTTCCCCTCCAGTTTAACAGTTTGCAGTCAATTCCACATGAAGCTTCCCTCCTCTGACATCGTGACTAATGCTACTGCACATTTGAGGATGTAATAGGAATGGAAAAAAGGAAGTATGATACTAAATTCAATGATAATAACCCATAAATTGGAGAATGTGAAATTCACAAACCTAAAATCTATTAAACGCCTCTTCAACACAGACGATGGGAGTCCAGATTAGTTTTTTCTGAATTTCTCATGTAAGAACTTCAATAAGGCTCCACTGAGTGAAACACAATGAATACATCTATATAAAATATAAAAATGAGCTACAGTCAGTCTTTTGAACTGCTCTTTTAAAGGAGCCAATCCACAACAGATCTGCTAATCTCATCGGTTGTTGTGTGAGACAGAAGGTTTTTAACAGACACGTTACAATACTTTACCAAATACAAACTTTCCTACAACTAAGGGTTTTGATTAATTAGTTATTTTGAGGGTTTTTTTTTAATGGTTCGTATTTTTGGGAGATTTTGTGAAGTGTGCTTTTAAAAAATGGTAAAAACTGATAATAAATAAAAAGCAGCAATTATTCTGGTCTTTTTTTAATATATAAATTTCATCCCATTAATGGGAATTTACAGTCCTAAATGCAAGAAAGTAATAAGTGATGGGCGTTTTGCTCTCAGCTGATTTTCACATTATTGATTGATGTAACTTGTTCACTTTTGCAAACTAAGGCTTTTTCATTGCCAAACAGAGGCTGCTCTCAGGGCGACTTTTCAAAAAGTTTCAAATTTTTTTTTAAGAGGTGTGAGCACAACAATCAACAATTCGAAAGCTGCAGTGATCCAGATAATGACAAAAACTGCTTGACAAAGACGAACCAAGGTCCTTCAATCAGGGACACGGTGGTAACCGTCTGGGACCAAACAGCGGGATGAAAGAGGTTCTGGTGAGACCTGCCCCGGGAGATGAAGACTCCACGTTCCCCTCTTCCTCAGAGAGTCACCAGCCTCAGAAATGGCCAATTAACGGCACCTCAGATTAGAGTCCACATCAATGGTTCCAAGAAACACGTCTCAGCCTCTTTTGCTGTAAAGAAACCAGAGTGAAGTGAAAAGAGCCAATAAAAAGGAAGGAGCAGACAAAAAGAAGGGTATTTGAATGCTTCGAGAGCTCTGCTAGCGGTGTTTCTTTTTTTTCTTTTTTTTTTCTAATTTCAAGTCAACACTTAACCAGTCACAGAGATCATGACTTGTTTTAATGCAGGACAAAAAGATAGAGTTTACACAGCATCGCTACCAGTGAAAAGTCATCGTTTTTGCAAAAGTTCTACATTTACATGGCAACATTTTCAAAACAATGTCTGTTTATACAGAAATGGCCGAGAAGCTGAAAGCGACGTCGGCACTCTGGAGGCTATCTACTCGCACATGTGCAGAAGAATTATTTACTACGGCCATGGTGCACATACGCTGTAGCAGCTTTTCAGAAATGTTGTGTTTTACACCTTGGAAGCCATTTTCAAAAACTAGCATTTTGAGTGGCTCCGAGCAACGTTGTCGTGTAAATGGACCCCTAAAAGGCAATGAAGTTTTTCAGATGTCACTTGAAACTTATGTTATATAAATGGGGCCAAAGATAAAACAGACTTCTGACTCCTCTCGAGCCTGTTTCACTTCAGAGTGATGACCTCAGATCGGTTTTTTTTTGCTTCAAGAATCACCTCATCTCCACTAAACTGAGAGAATCAGCAATGAGCTCAAGGAAAAACCAACAAATGCTAAGCATATGTGATGATTTCAACAACCACTTCCAACTTTTCATAATTTTTTTAACCTTAGATACACAGCACCTCACATTTTGTGTTAAAAATAAAACAAACAAAAAAACTAGAACAAGGTGATCAGGATGAAGTAGCAGGATTGTTTTATGATTCGTCGAGAGAACTGCAAATGTTGTTCAGCCTTCTTTGAGAATGTGTGAAAAATACTGTAAGCACTCTGTAAATAATAACAAGATTCAATGTGACAATATATAAAAGGGAAAGAAATAGTAGAAATATTCTTATACAAAACCCAAATGTTGAAATTCCAAATATTTCAGCAATGGCTCCAAAGAAGTCTCCCATTTGTAATGTTTCTTTGTGTAATGTATGAAATAGTTCACAAAAAAATCCTCCAGAAGTAAATCACAAGCTGAAAATACAGAATGTGTTCCTTGAATAGTTCTACCCTGCAGGTTAAAGCAGCTATCAATCTCTTTTAGGACAACAAAATCCAATCATAAACTTTAACCGTTTCAAAGCACTTCAATCAGACAACATGTCAATAGTTCAATAACATAAGAAACCTGATGTGACAGTCAGGCTGTTCTAACACCAAACATATGATCCAGTCCAGTTGCCATGAGATGCCTCGTCCTGAAGGAATGTTTACAATTAGATACAATATATTTTCTTAATCTTCATTATTATTATTATTATTATTATTACGTGCAATATATACACAATAAATTATAATTACAAATATGACTATTTTAATGCTATGTGTGACATATTTAAATTTATTTTTATTTGTTTGGTCCTGTGGTTGAATGAAAGAGAGTATAGTATAGTATAGTGTAGTATAGTGTAGTATAGTGGGGTGTAGTATGTTACACTATACTATACAGTATAGTGCAGTATCACATCATGCAGTGGTTTACAGTACAGTATATCATCATTACTACAGTATTTATCACATAATGTAGTCTGTAATAGCATATCATGGTATATCGCAGTAAATCAGAATTCCTCCTGGATCGTGTGCGTGTATGCGTGAAGTACTTGTGAATGAAGTATAGCAGGCACGGGCTGTAATTAAAACAGCTAAAAAAAGAAGATGAAGAAACAAACAAACAGCTGTGATGGGATCATAAATATTTTCAGGCCCATTTTAGCATGCTAATTTCC
>OMNM01058484.1:27529-45916 GCA_900302745.1 Parablennius parvicornis | reverse complement strand
CATTTACACACTTAATTGAAGCTAAATGTCTAAAATATGAAAACTTTAAAACAGCACAAGACAGCGCTTCAGAATAATTGAAAGATCAGCTCTCATGTATACACATATTCTCACAAATTATGCAGACATAAAAGACACCTCCTAAACATACGGGCCAAAAATATCTGCGCTCAATGAAAGAAACTCTAGGAGAAATGCTTCTCTCCAAGGTGCATCTCATAATTTTTCTCAAAGATGATTACACAGGGGTGGGAGGGGCCTGAATAACAAAGTTTTTGTTTGGTAACAAGTTATATTCAACATTTTCCTTCCACGGGTCAGAAAGACAAACACAGAATCTCCATCTCAGAAAATGTTTTAAAAAATTATTACAATGACCTGATTTCATCTGTGGTAACAGTGACTAATTTGATTGCCGCTGCTTAACAACGAGAAATATGCTGCTGCTAAATAGAGCCATCAGAAATAGTAAATGGAGCATGGAACTCCGCTCTCATAATTAGACGAAACCTCAGAGACTGCAGCATTTCTGACAATGAAACCGGTCCAGGCTCTATGACTGCACCTGAAGTCTCTATTAACTGTTGCCATGAGAGAAACTAAGTTCATGGTTGTTGGTATAATTTTCTATTAGCATCTTTGGGTCCTGATGCAAGGAAATGAAGAATAAAGTGTGAACCAGGTATACATCCTCTACAACGTTTCTTCCAACTTAAAGTCCTGGAGCTGATCCCAGTCGACTATGTGAAGACAGCCCATCACAGGGCAAACAGAAAGAAAAGTGACACACTTATTCACACCTACAAGCGATTTTAATGTCATTAACTAATGCAAAACGCACGTTGTTGGACTGGAGGCGGAAACCTGCTGAAAACCCACACAATCACAGGGAGCATATGCAAACTTCACACAGGAAGGTAAAATAAATCAGTTGTATACTATACAAATGTCAACTAAAAGCTATGATGAGTTTGCTTCTAGGATTTAGAACATTTTGAATACTGAGCACAGAGATGGATAGCATCAGTAGACACAACAGAGAAAGACTAGTCCTTCTTGGATGTCACTTACTGCAATGCTTTTCTTAACATTTATTATGCAGGCTTTCAGCAGTGATTATCATCTTCTGTTCTCTTCCTTTTAAAGGGTAATTACTTCAAATGTCAGCTTGTGCTGCTTTCAGATAGACATAAAAATATTAAATAAATAAAATGGCATTGATGCTGTTATTGTCATGCTCACATAGTGTATGTAAAGAATCAGATGGCTCACCAAAACACTTAATATTCTCAGAGGGTAGAGCACATTTCTATCGGTTTTCACGATAAGAGACACAAAAAGGGGAAGCTGAAAAATGTCACACATGAAGGTGGTTGTGAAGACTTGAGCTGCCATTCACCAGCATAACAAGCTGAAGTTCTGGATGATATTTATATGTGAACATTTCCAGGAGATTCCGTGAACTCAATAGCCATGAGAAACCTGTCTTTCCATTGATCCTATTGCTTTCAGTGTCATATTTCATAGTTCTAATTGGCAGAGCATTTTCTCCATTAGCATTCAGCTGTGAGATAACTTAAACTCACTCATGAAAACTGGGGTGAAATAAAACTGGATTCAGCAAAAAAAGAAAAAAAAAGATAAAACGACGAGGAAAACTACCCATCAATGCTTCCAAAGTGTCTGCGTTTGCACATTTTTGAATCCACTCGGTTTGTCACTTGACTGGCACCCCAAAAAACTGCCAGTAAAAAAGGAAGGGGCCCTCTGGCCTGGATTACTGAAAGAATTTGCAGCTCACTTATGTATTACAATGTCTTGCGGATAAGCATATTAAAATATTTGCTTCGGGCTCAGCGCTCGGTGTGAAGATGTGCCCTCATCGTGTCAGGGGCACAAAGACTTGTGCGATCGAGAGACGCGTAAAAGGCGTCACCCAACAAAGGCCTGCGAGGAGAGGGTTCAGATTCAAGAGCAGTGTAGAGGGAGGCCTCAGAAAATACAGACCAACAGAAGACATTAATGCAATTGAAAAAGATCCACACATAAATGAATTTACTCAAAGTAACAGCGCAGTGGCTTATCATGACAAATCTGCACTGTGGGAGATCATTCAAGACAAACCAAATAATCCAATAAAATAATTATTCCAGTTTTGAAATGTACTATTTCTAAGGAAGCCTTTCATGGGAACATTGGTTTTTCAATTCTTGTGTTTTAATGCAACAATTTCAACTCAGCCAGTCGCACCTTTGCATGGGTAGGTGAACTGAGTCTGAATATTTGGGATTTAGAAGGTCTCACAGGTGCAACTATAGCACATTGACAAGTGTAGGAACGTCATTTGCTTTTTATGTAAGATTCCCCAGTTTCCAAAAAACACCAGGAAAGGTCACAAGATTTGTTGCTTATTACTTTGAAAACAAACAATGAAATGACACTTGCAGAATCTGAAGACTGCCGAAATATAGAAAACACAGAATTGGCTAAACGATTACACAATTATTGGCTGGTTATCGTTTTATTCGTGTGCAACTCAATGTTTAATAGTCGTGCAGCCACCTGTCACAAGTTATTGACACATAGCAGTTTCCCCTCCTGTAATATAAAACCAAATGCAGTAATGGGAAATGAAGAAATATCTACCCACAAAACCATCACAAATACCCAGTACTATCATGTGTAAAATGAAAACAAGGCTGTGCAGATCATAACACCACTGCACTCAAAGCATTTTGGGATTAACCTATACAGAACTGTTAGCGGCGTTAGCTAGCCATGCCACAATGGCCAGTTTAACATTGTTTACTTAATTAGGTCTGATAAAATAGCACAACTCGTCACAATAAACTTGTAACAGGCTTCCACTTAAGTTGGTTCAAGGTAAAGACTTCATTCAGCGTGAAAATAAATAAATGTTGAGCGTGAACACACAGTGCAGTAATGCTAAATTAAATGCTCCTCGGAGCAAAGTGTCCGCGCTATCAGCAGTTTTCAAACTTTTACTTTTAGACGAGTCGATAAGACTTAAAATGCTTTCACACGAGCTCTGTTAGGACCCGAGTTCACTTCCTCAGACAGTCTGATTCGTTTTTGCAAGTTGAAAAGCTTCTCCGCACTCTGTGTACAAACCAAACAAGTGAACTCTGGTGCAGGAAAACATCTCGTGGAGTAAAGACAACGAGCAAATACCGTGTATGCTTGTGGCCACCTGTTTGTTTTTGGGATTTATTCTTCATTCTGCTTTTTTTCTTTCTATTCCTAGTCAGTGATTGTGGTCAGAGAGCCTCAAACGAACGAATATTGTTACTTGATCACTTTGCGGCAATAGTTTGGTCAACATTCACAAACACAGCGAGGAATTAAACCAAACCAAATTCATCAATACAAAATTAATATTTTATTATAATCAATAGAGAAATTAGTCTCCAGGAACGTCTCTAATAGCAACAGATGCAAAGTGAGCAATGCTCTGTTTTATTGGAGTTCTAAAAATCCAACTTTTTTAGTTGCTAATAGTTGGAAGAGTTTCACAGAGTATAATTACATCTCAGAAACAACTGGACAGACGTGGTTACTGCATATACCGTCAAACTGAAAAGAGGCGGAGACTCTGAAAATGAACTCTGAGTTCTTCGTCTCTAAACAAAACAATCAGAGGTATTACACTGCTCTGTCAACCAATATATCTCATACAGGAAGTCTTTCTTTGTCGTTTCCCAAATGACCCGAGTCAAATTCCTTCCCAAAATGTCCTTGACGCAACACAGACCGGTAGGGGCTGGTAGCCAGGTCGTAGGAAATGGTCCTCGATAGTTGGTAGACGCCAGTCATCATCTCGTGGTTATTTTGAAGTGTGGGATATTCACAGCCCAGGATGGAGCCAATAGCTGCTCCCATCCTGCCTTTTAAAAAGCCGGAAGTCGGTTATAAGTGTATGCTGTTCACAGACTATGGGAAGGAGGGTTTATTTACTCAGAAAAAAAACATTCTGTGACATAATAGCTTTCTAAAAAACAATAACTTCATGAAAATGATGAGTCCCAAGGGCTCAGCGAACTGAATTCGAAAAAGAATATATGAGCTAAAAGAAATCATTTACCAAAGAAAAAAGGCTCAACGTGTTTAAAATACAAAAAGGGATAAAGACATATCTTTAGCAAATACTGTCTTATTATGATATTTACCTGTCAAATTACGGTAATTAGAGAGATACTAATCAGAAACATGGAGCATTTAAAGTTGATATGATGATATAGTATGATATGTTATGGACAGTAACACAAAGTCCTGATAGGGTGAATGAATTACACTCATCTTCTGAGATATCCCGCGATGAAAGATCTAAAAATACATTTTCATGCAAACAGGATGACTTTGTTGTACGACTGTAGACACAAGTGAAGTGATGGTTATTAGGATTTCCCTCAAAAATAGATAATTTTCTTTTTAATCGGTTTGACGTCGACAAAAACTTCAACAGTGTATTTATGAGTATTGCCACAGTTCAGTGTTGATTTCTCATGGATGTGAGGAACCACTTCACACCACCGCTTCACAGCTATTCACAAACAATATTCAATATCAATAGATATCAACAATAGAAGGAAACAATGACTATTATTTTTTTTGCCTCAATTTGTTTCAAGTCAACCAGCTCTTGATTATCTGAAAAATATATTTCTTAATAGTTTTAGAATAGTTTAATAGAATAGTTTAAAATGAAGTGGCACATTTGTAGGATTTTGTTTACAATCACATCAGTTACATTTTCGCACAAATCACCATTGGGGTGACAGTTATTATAAAAATTCAATAACTCACATATAAGACCCGAGGGCTACCGGCTAGCGCCGGTAGGCGCCATTCTGGCTAACCCTGACCTGAAGTGTGTAAATGACAAACAAAAACGTTGTATAAAGGCAGCAACTCTATTCATATGCATATTAGGCCCCATTTATAAGACAACGTCTCAAGTGAAAATGCGTCATTTTAGTGTTTTCGTTTCAGAAAAGCTTTGCATCACAAGCCAACATTTTAAAAATGATGTCTGTTTACACACAAATGGCAAAAAAGCTGGAAACAGTGTAGTTAGCATGCCTGGCCACAAGTTCGCACTAATTTTATAATGAAACCACACACATACGCAGAAAACGATACACTAAAAACAATAACAATTGTGAATACACAATATTTATATGGCCAGACAACAAAGTTGGATTTCTATTACAGGTGACTCTCAACTATAAAACTATCAAGTCCCAGGAGAAAATGAACCGAGAGTCATGACTCTCTGGAGGAAAGTATTGTTGTTGTTGTTGTCCATCTATTCACGCATGTGCAGGAGAACAGAATGCGAGTGTGTTATATAGGCCGACTCTGAACTGACGGGCTAGTGGCCTGTAGAGTTTGCACACTTTCATTCTCAACAGTCAGCTGCGATTGGCTCCAGCAGTCTAGTTGACTACAGCAGGGTTGAAGATGGAAAGATGCACGGATGCCATTAAGGTGGTATTTGAGCCATTAGTGTCTCGCTGAAGGTTTGCTAAATAATAAGTCATTCAATTGCATCATTGTATTCTGCAGCATTTAATTTCTCAAGTGAAGTTTCCAGACATTTGCAGACTTACTTGCATCACTTTACGGTACTCAAGCTAAGAAAGAATTCTCAAGGCTGCTTGTTGTTTTTAAAAGTGTGAAAAACATACTGCTTTGCAAACTGAAGGCTCACCATTTTGTGTCACATGTCAGAGAGTGGTCAATTATTTGTGTTTTCCCCACTTCAATCTCAGGAGAGGGTCATCTGAACTTTGAAGCCATCAGGCTATGTGTGTTAGTTATATATTCAAGAACTTCTTCTTTGTCTTTGTCCCCTCGGGGGTTATGTATTCAAGAGCTAGCCATCATTAAAAAACAAAATAAAGTGACAAACTCTTAAAGCTGCACTTTAAACCCGTTCAAAATGTGTTGAAGTTCTTAAGAAATAACTTATTAGAGTGAGAAAAATATGCCACATACCACAGTTGTGCTATTATCTGATCAGGTTAAATGATAATTGAGGTCATTCTCTCACAACAACACATTGTGAACTTATGAGAAATGCACAGTGGCATTGTCTAATATTCAAAACAAGTACTTCTGTTATTAAGATAATGAGCAGTTTATCTATAATGAGTGTACGCATGTGTGTAATAACACACATGCCATGTTGTACAAAGATATACAAGATTAATAATATGGCTCAGACAACAGGAAATACAGACTAAACTTTTTTTTTTTTTTTAATGATGAGGTGAAGAGGATGCAGGGGTTACCACAGTGGCAGTAGCTGCACCAAACTGATAAAAATGTGTTTATCAAATTGCACACCTTCATCATGAATAGTGTAACTAATCATACTTATTGGGGAAACTATTTCTTTCATGCAGAGACTGATCCTATTTCTAGGATGCGGAGGTGCAGCCACATTACGTCTCCCTCAGAGACTCACAGTGGTGAGTCGTCATCTGTGGGATTCAAAGTCTGCTTCTCTAACCTCCAGGCGACCACTGCCATCTACACCAGCCGATCTTTTTTTACAAAAAATAAAATAAAGATCAAGTTACTGCTGTGACATTATTAGAGTGGATAGAAGTTCCTGATTCACAGCGTCAGAAATGAATGCAATTATTTAACTTAAAAAAAAAAGTTCAATTAAAATTATTTATGGTTTCATCCAGATTGAATTACTTCACAATAAACAGGTCTTTTCTGTCATTGCTGTCCAATAAAAAAAAGAAGTGTTATGATAGGTTTTTCTCGAGCTTTGGTTCAGTTTTTAGTCATTTAACTAAAGTACCCCCATCAATATGGACGATTCAGGTTTTGGGTCGTGTGCCATCAAGTCGCACTGAGCTACAACGTGCACGTTATCTTGGGGTTGGTCATTCACACTGTGCACGCCCGGCGGTTTCTTTCCAAATTAAGCTTCAAGCAGCCTGGTGTGGATGACGCCCGGAGGCTGGAGCCAGCACCACAGTCAGGGTGCCATTTTTCCACTCCATTAATAACATAATGAGATGACCAGTGGCTGGCTAATAAGATCACTTAGACCCTTAATGGTTACCGGTATGATGCCCTAAGCATGTGGTCACAGGAACTTTGACAGACTAATACTCAATCGATTATAAACAACAACAAAAAAAAAAACCACATAGCATGATTGTCAATATCACACAAGAAGTAAAACAGAAAACAAGTGCTCACTCAAACATCCGGTTAGATTTTCATGAAGCACACATCAGTCCTGGCCTCTTCAGGCTGGTCCATTATAAACACTGCTTCTCGATACATTTCACATCTTAAAAGAGTCATAATGAGCTTCAGTTTCTGTCAGTTAAAACATGAATAATTCATCACTTGTATAAGCAATGAAAATTACTTTTGTTGTGTGTGATGGAATGCCATTCTACATTTTATATTTGACTTGATAAGTTTAAAAAATAATTTAAAAAAAATAAGCAATGGGAAAGAAGTGAGAGTACCATTTCCATGGCAATCATTTACATGATGGGAGGTGGAAAAAAAAATATTGAGTGGGAACAAATTTGGACAAGAACACAGGGGGCTGACTTTGTACGATGTGAGTACACGTGACACAAATCTCCACAAACGTAGGTTTCAATCCCAGAGCACTACAGGATTACAGGAAATTCTGGGAAACATGTTGTTGATGTTGCACCTGACCAAGAGAGATAAAAAAAAAAACCAACTTTGTGGCTAATGTAAGATGCAAGCAATGGCAGTACTATACAGTACGGATTCCTGAGATTGTAATAATGCAGCTTAGAGAAACAAAAAGTGTCACTCTCCTTTCTGTCCAGCAGCAAAATATACCCAGGTATAACATGTGTCTTCTGTTCATACAGACACAGCTCAGACCTGCAGTGAACAGATCAAATGTTCAGCGTAGAGCACAGTAAAGTGGATGATATGACGTTTGCCCTCAATGAAGAAAGACAAAGAAGAAAAGAAAGGAAAAGGCATATCTTGATTTCCACTCCGTCAGCACCACCAGCCCCGTCGAGATGAAATGTCTGTCACCGACGGCTGAAGGTTTGGGATTTCTTTCCCTCGCAGCCCGTCTGCGTTGCGGTCTGGCCTTTCAACAGAAGTGGGAACATCTCACAAGTGTTGGTTCAGCACAGAATCCCACATGCACAGCGCTGTGCGGAATGTTATGGCGACTCAGCGGGGGTTTCGATCTCAATGCAGGCAAGCCAATAAAGAGACTCACACCTCTGAATGTCCATAAGGCAGCCATATACAGTACTTCTACTGATCCACAGTCATAGACACTCAGATGAGGGCCTGCTCAATGAGAATGAACTTACTCACAGAACAACAATTGTTATGCTAAAAAAAAAAAAAAAAAAGAAAAAGGGGCAGTCTGCAGCTTAGCCACACACAATGTGTGCATTTCTTTTATTTATTTTAGTTGCACACAAAAATATTCCGTTTGTTATAATTTTGTGGACCTTATCAGGAGGGTCCTGAAATAAGTGTATTATGTAACACATCACAGCACAAAGCGGAAGTCTGGTTTATAGACCTCTATGAACCCAAATTAACACTTTAGAGTTGTATTAATCATTTGGTAGAGCTATTTCTCACAGAACCTTTTGTGAAAGTCCAATCAACTTGATTTGACCATTTCTACCGTTTTTTTTTGTTTTGTTTTTTTTTTTGAATGGTACATCTTGATCATGATCTCTAATTTTCATAAATGTAATGACATTTTTTTTTTTTCTCAAAAGAAATAAAAAAATTTTTATGAATTTGTTGTTGTTTTTAGTGAGGATGTCAAACGGTCAACTTATTCTACAGCACAATAAAATCTCCAGGCAACAAAGCTGTTCCCCAGAGCATCAAGCAGCGGTACGTTGACTGCTGATCTTGCAGGCAATCAGAGGGTGACGCCTCACAGGAGCATGAGACAATCGACTGGTTGATGCTTTCTTGGGGAAAAACAACAAAAAAACAAAAGGCTCTTTGAATGTGGCCTGCCAAACATCACATAGCGGTATTACCATTGCTGTTACTTCAAATCCTAATCAATTCAACATCCACCTGCTGCATTTCCGCTCATTTAATTCATGAAAGATTTGACACAATGAACCAAGGATGAAATAGATCATTAGGTGTGTATTATATACAAAGCAAAAAATCTCACTGTTTAACACTCGTTTTTCCAAAAGGAGCCTCTGTTGATGTTCACTGAAAAAGCTTCACCAGCTGCTCAGGGAATAACAGGAGAGACCTGACAATACACAACATGAGTCATCAGCCCTAGTTAAAATACAACTATTTAATATGTCATAAATATGGAACTATTATTACATGTCATTTTTTGTTAAATCATGTAAATCCGTTTTTCTTCTGGCACAATAAACAAAAAACAAGTTTGATAATGTTTCCAGTTCGGCCTCGATTTATAACTATGATGCATTTTGACTGCCTGAAGCCAGTTGCTAGGAGCTGCAGTAAAAAAAAAAAAAAAAAAAAAAAAAAGAGACTGTAATCTGTCTTAGATCCACCTTAACAATATGTTATAAACCTTTTTATGGGAAACAAACCTTCCTCTTTGCTCAGTGACCAGCCAACAGTGAAGCAAGCAGTCGCTGCTGGTTTGTCAGTATCAGTAACACACCGGTCAGGTTAAACAACGGTGAAAGTAACAAGCGTCTAGTCCCGCACACGGACACACAACAGCACAGTATGCTTGTTCAACAACAGCAAAAAAGAGCCGCGCGTGTACAATTTTCTTACCGTGTAAAGCCCAATCCTGCACAACGCCAGCGAGAGCTGCATGTGCTCCGACATTGTGCTCAACAACAAGCGTAACCCCCGGCAACAAACAAGCCAATCCTCTGGAGTAAGTGAATGGATAGAGGAGGATCACAAGGAGCCGGGGCACAACAGTGCCGGGTCGAAAACATGAGGACGTCTCCTTCGCCGTGTCACAGTCAGTCGTACGCATCCACAAACAAAGTCTTCTTCTAAACACAAGATTTACAGGTGAAAAGGATCAACAGGCTGATTTGTTTTTTATTCATTCAAAGAGAAGAGAAGAAGGAAAAAAAAAAAAAAAACTATCACCACAAGAATCAGCAGACACACACACAAGCTTCAGATTACTTTGTGAGGATCTCTCTTCTCCACTGAGATTAAGGGCTCACTGACAACTGGGGATCCAGAATAAGACAGCAAATTGGATTAGTCACCATTACTCACCCACACACACTGTGTCCATACTGTAACGCAGCGCTTTATGAAGTATGAACACCGGCGCTGTCTGTGTGGGGAGGCGGATGAAAGGGTCGACCACTTGAGCTCGCAGCGGTCGTGGGGGATCGCAATGAATGTTGTGGGACGTTTTGTCAGGAGTCTGCTCGCGGAGAACTGTGAGTCATGCGAAAATAGTCTGCTTTGGCCGTCGCGGCTGTCTCGGTGCGGCTGCTGGCGTCGCCTACAGAAATCATTCTGATGTACAGTATTTACCTGTTAGTGATCAGATACATGTGAAGTGACTATGTCAGGCAGTGTTCGTGTGAAACTGGCTCAAAGCTTTAGAAAACGAAACTTTTTGTCCGGTTTACACCGACAGCAGCTATTAAAAATGGGCCACAAATCTCAGCTCTCTTCAACTCCAACCATCAATCAAGCAGAATGTTTTTTTATAACACTCTTTAAATACAACTGAATACAAGATAAAGAGCTTCACACAATACAAACAGCCAAACAATACACTCTCCCACACGCACATGCACAATGAATGAAGACTTTGGAACAAAAAAAAAAAAAACAACAATAGTATTCCTAAAAATAAGAGAATTTAAAAAATGTAATAAAAACAGGAACTGGGGAAACACCATTGTAAAAAAAAAAAAAAAGAAATCTAATTGAAGCAAAAGTAAATAAATAAGTTCAAATAAAATAGAGAATAACAACATAGGAGAATATGTGTCTGCTAGAGAGACATTGAAAATACACAAAGCTTTTTAGAAAAAAAATCGACAACGAATAACGACGTGAAACTAAATTAAACATTAAGATCAAAAACATCTGCTTAAAAATGTTCAGTTTACCTCTTTAATAAAAAGAAACACTCCGTAATCTATTCTAGTGATAGACGAAGTCTGCACTGAAAGTAAAGGAAGTGAAACACAATAAACACAAATGTGAAGAGTTCACTAACAACTCATCAGAGCAATAAAGCATCCACTCACATGGACGTCGATAGAAAATGATTCTATGCACAATGCATTATGAAACTACAGCAACAGCAGTGATGTTGCACCAAACTAACAGCTTAAAAATGTGTCATGGAGCAGCAGTTGAGGGATTTTTTTTTACTTAAAAAAAAAAATTTAAGAACTAATTTAATGAACTGTAGCCGTCTGGACTTCAACATTAGGTGACTGGAATCAATCCAAATCCATTCAACCAGTACTTGGAGTGAACCTGATTTCACAAGTGGATTAAGTAAATGATTAGCTCGATATCTATTCACCAATAAAAAGTACACACATAGTTGAGATAGTTCCTGATATTGTTCGTCTTATCTGATACAGTTGGTCTTTTTTTTTTTTTTTTTTTTTTTTTTGCATCAGAAAAGAGCCTTGTGGAGACGTCTGCCAGCAGCAGAGCTTCGTGCGATAGACTCACACGGTGGACAAAGATGAGGAAAAGTAACATGAGCTTTATTTCCCATACGGCAACATGTTATATCCGTTCAACTTCCCAACAGCTCGTCTCCTCTGCGTTGAGGTTGTGAGATGTCAATGTGCCATAGCCTGCTGCGTGTCCTCGGGCAGATCTGCTCTTAAACAGTTTGTCATATGCAACACATGCAGGATTTCTATTTATTTCACAGAGGTGTGATAAATGTTGGCATGAACACCACACAAGTTGGATCCAAAAGCTAAATTCTTTAGCAAAGAGCATCAACATCCTCTGTGCTAATTACTCCCATAAGCAAGATAAATTATGCAGTGATGTGCTTTCCACCTAATAACAATTACCAAAGGAGATTTCAAACTTTATGGACAAACAACAAAGTACAAACAACTCCAGCATTAAGACAAGACGTTGCCTTCCTCAGATTTTACTTTTAATTAAAAGAATAAGGAAACATTCAACTGCAACATGTGAGAAAGTTTTGTGAACCTTAATAAAAATGAAGTCCCACAAGTGGACAAATTGAGAATGACTCCAATAAACACACAGAATCAGAAAGTGTCGGGGATAAAAACTCTTGAAAGCATAAGTTCTATAAAACTTTGGTTCCCAATTACTTCACTTGTGTCTGCTGCTTGTGAATGCGAAGCTCTGCCAGACACGAACTGTGCACGATGAAAGCCGAGTCCAAGCGGAGTCCACAGCATTTCAAGCTCCTTGACCGAGTCACTGACTCTTTTCAGGACACACCGGCTTCATTTCAAACATTATGAGCTGAAATTTTTTTGGGCCAGACTTTTTGGAAACTTACTGAAAATTCTATTTACATTTGTTTTATTTTATGTGCATACCACACTGTTTTTCCAAAAATGGTCTAATCTCCTGATAACTAAAAGAAGCAAAAGAGGTCAAAACAACTAGGATTGTTGAAAAGGGATAAAATAGTCAAAACTACAATAATAAATCAATCAATAAAATTCATGAAAACAGGTAAAATAGTGACTGTAAGATTATTAAAAACAGTCCAATAATGTAAAAATTGCCAATATAGGAAAAGCTGTTGTAAGAATCAGGAAACTCACAGTGGCTACAAATACTTCGAAACTGATAAAATGGCTAAAATAATTAAAAATGGCTAAAGTGGGTATAAAAGAGGCACATATCTGATATTTGGCTATAAGGCAAAATAAATAAATAAATAAATAATATTTCCAAACCGTAGCTATGAAATATCATGAATCCATCACTGAACTTTTTAAATATTTACCTTTTGCTTCATTTCAAAACATTAACGTGTTATGCAGCTACACACAAATTTCATTTGGTGGAAAATCGCAGCTCTCTTGGTCATAAATTTTGAACAACCGTCATCCAGATCAATACGTAAATAAACAGCAAGTAGACTGACACAAGATAAAACCCAGTAGAGCTCATTTTGAATTCTATGGGGTCTTGGAGTCAGTACTCAGTATCCCCATAAACCACCAGATCACCATGACACATTTTTCCTTAATGTTTAGGTTCATTATAGATTTTAAGAAAACATTTAGGTCAATGAACTTTTGTTCTCTCTCGGAGTTTGTTTATAGACAGACTGCAATAATGCGTACATCCAGAATACAAATAAACTGTTAATACTTTTCATCAAATGTTACTTATTTTACCCACATTTTGACTCCAAAATGGTTCAACTGCTGTTTTTTCATTCTGCTATGGACAAGAAGTCGTTTATCAGACGATATTAAAGATTAAAATGTAACATTTCCCAAGCGTCTGGAGACTAAAGCTGGGTATCTTTGTCAGAGGCTGAATGTGGTTTCCACACGTCCATGTAGACACAGCACAGTGGAAGAGTTCACAATGTACCCAGCTCCCTCATATCACCTACCTAGAAAAAAATCCTGAATATAATATATATAAAAGGTCATCAAATCCTGTACTCTCTAAAAAGGGAATATGTGTCTCGATTATATACTACAGGGTAAAATGTTGTGACCAGCAACATCAGCAATTCATTCTGACTGTTCAACATACACAGGAAATTGGGAACAATCCACTAACTTACTAAAACGAAGCAAACACTTTCGAAGTCCAATCAACGAAACCAGATGACAATGGCTTCGATTCACTGTTGCTCCAGTCAACTACAGACGATAGAAGATGATGTGAACAGATGGAATAATCATTTCAAACACACTAAAAGCAGCTATTTCATAAAGCATTTAGTTCAAAAGCATAACTGATAATTACTGTATTATTAAGGTGAACACGTCTTCAGGCTCAGTGTGAACCTGCTCTCATCTGTGAAGGAAGGAGGGATCTTCTGGAGGTCATTTTGCCTCTGGCAGATCTCCTTCTGCTCCTCCTTGCACAACGTCAGAGATTGAGGACCTGCTGGCTGGTTGTCGCCTCCCCTGCAGCTCCCCCCACGTCTCCTGGTGTACATCTCAGAGTATCTCCTTTTTGCTCTTGTGCTGGGAGACACAGCAAATCTGGCCACGACACGTATGGATGTGTCATCCTGCAGTAGCTGTGATGCCCGAGCAACTTCTGTGAGTTGCAGATACGGCTCCACGGACAACTCCTCCACAATACTGCAACCCTTGGCATCTCGTCCACAACTCATTTTTTTCAGCATTATTGATTTGAAAGATGTCAAAGTATGTTTGACACATTTGGAAGGATTATAAGGTATATTTGACACATAAGATATATACATTTCATTATGAAGCTGTCTTTATTGCACGTCACAGTAGATATACATAAAGAACTGTGATGGATAAGCTCTTCTTGAGCAGATCTGTGGTGTGACCAGACCAGTGTAGGGTTAAGGAGGTGTCATCAGCTGAATTTGAGCAATTCTCAAAGAAACAAAGCCATATGATACTATATTAAATATATATGGACATATACTAGATATATGCAAAATATATAAGATATCAATTAAAATAACAATATGTAAAAGTACATTGTACAGGATTTATTTTCTCAAAAAAAAAAAATAAAATCTGAAATGTCATCCATGGACAAGTTGTCCACTGAGGTGCTGTTTGTGAACAAGTGGTCCTATAATGGCAGATACTCCTCATTATACTACTAGAACTCTGGAGAACTATCCAACTAGCCAAGGATAAAGCAGAAAGCAAAATGGTCCGTGGCCACCACCTGCCAAATCATCCCTAAATATGGGTTGTCGTTTCACCTTTTGGCTTTTCAGTTATCACAAGAGTGCGTGAAACGGATTTCCTCTCAGTGAATCCTGGCTGGACGGGTTGATGTCAGGGTGACGATTAAATCTTCTCTTTTGAACATCGCACTGTTAACGTGGCTGAAAGAGCCTTTAGATATCCTAATTTAAGTGCAGTGTAAACATAAATATAACAGACTTTAATAACAAAAGGCATATGGTGAAATCTTCGAGGTAGGGAGGTTATAACACGGATTAAATAAACATCCTTCCTTACACAACTCTTCTTGGCTAAAGTTCAAAAATGTAATCTTTTAGCCCTTAATTGTTCCTCCTGTTACTTCCTGAATGTGAGTCTCGCAGGTAAATGTGTGGACCATTTTATTAGCAAGCGGGACATTCTATCATTACCATACAGATCAATGCTTTGCAGCCGTTGTCAACCAGTCTCAAATGATTTACATTCTAAAAAAGCTTTTGTAAAAACCTACAAAATACCAAATGTTCACACCCCAGCTACCAAACGGTGATAAAATATATCCACGGCGTTAAATCATGTACATGTAGCTGAAATCAAAAGCTTGTTGAATAAGGCCAAAAGAAAAATGGAACTATCTTTCAATATGCCCACGCGTAAAGCACCAATAATAGACGAGGTATATCATAGTTCTATCAAAATGTTTGTCTTTACAAATGTAGCATCTGCAAGCATGTGAAGGTTAGAGATTGTGCCAACGTGTGTACACAAACAACGGAGCTCTGTTTGTGTTCTCATATGCTGGAGAGCCTCGCTTTGATGCCGGTCACTGCAAACCCGTCTTGTGACGTCTACAACAATTTAGGGCCGGGAGTTTTGGCCACTCGGTAAACCAGTGCAATGTGTTGGAGCGCGGCGGCAGCTCGCACTAAATTCCTTTCTCGGCCCTGCAGTTTTGTGTGGCCTTTTTTAACTCTATGCTGACCATGCAGAAGTTCAGTCCCTACAACACGCTCAAGCTCCCTGCTGAAACAGAAACCCCAATAAAGATTATACCACCGACACCACACACACACACACACACAATGACAACCGCTGGTATCATAACTCCTGCCTGAGTTAGTATCAAGCAGAGAAATGCAAGATTATATATTTGATTGCATGTCTGTTAATCCTACCAGTGTTTCATGATCACACTTGATTCACAATCTCTAATAACGCATGAGCAGAGTGGAAGTGATTAACAGCTTCACCAAAATGTCCCTAATGATTTACAGAAGGGAGCGGGACATAGTTTTGGCCAGGCTTTTGTGCCAAGTCTCCAGTGCTGCACAGCAGGAAAGGAGGCCCTTCGCCTGTTGAGCGCCTGACCTCAGAGGACGGCCGAGCAGTCAGCTCCAGCGTCCACAGAGTTACAGCTGGACTTTCCACACAAAAACTGTTTGATCTTTAAGTGGGGAAGATGTGTCTCTCTTTCTACATCTTTAAACATGCGTGAAATCAGACCGAAATTGTTGCACAGCTGTTCTTTTGAACAATTAAACCAGAAAAAAAGAAGTTCAGGTTATACCAATTTCACTCCATTCACGCTGCCAGAGGGCCGTCCCGTCCTGCAGCAGTGACAGCTTTGAGGTTTACACTTTACTCCCGGCACGTATCCATTAACATGTAGGAGAGATTACAGAATAACTCGAGAAAATTGCCTCTTTTGTTTTCCACAAGATTTGTCACTAAGTTCATAAGCCACAGACATTGCCTGGGATTAACCGTACGGTTGCTCCGGTGGCAGTCGCTGTTTAGGACTTTGTAATTTCTCCTCAAGAAGTGTCCCAGTGACGCCAGAGTTCAAAGTTCCTCTCGGGTCTCACATCTTGGGAGGCCCATCATAAACAAACTGATAACACTGGGTGGGCAAGTTCCTCTGCATGTCACACAGACCCTCCTTCACCCTTCGTGGGAGATGACAACACAATGTGTGTACACTTTTTTTCCCCCTGTTGTTTTATGAATTCCCAGGGAAAGCGTTCAGTTACAGCTTCCTCTCTATTGTTGTACTATTTCAGCAGCACCCATCCCATCCCTACAATGTGGGCAAAGACCCAAAAACCATATTGTCCCAGTCCAGTGCTGGTACAGAGGCCTCGGCTGGAACCAGCCTGATGGAGGTTCGAAGCAGAGATCTGAAATCAGGGTCACAGATAAATCCCCCCTCCATCCCTCCTCCTTTTATTTTCCTCCTTCTCTTTGAGGGACACCTTGGCTCCAAGTAACCTGAGCCAACACTGATTGCTGCTTTGTGTTCAGCTCCAGCAGTGGTAGTTTTGTGGAAAATAACAGCTCGTGGCTGCACCAACAGTACCTCCAGATGGGTGTAGCTTTAAGACTAGTTATCGCCTTTCCATATGCAATCAGATCGGGGTCTGTGGGTCAACCAGTCGCAACTAGTTTACAGCTACAGGCTACACTTGACACAGGAGCACAGGAAAAACCAGCAACACGACAGTTGCTCGCAGAAGAAAGCTGTTTAGTGGAAGCACCTCGTGCTGGCTGTTGTTGATAGATGCCTGAGTGACATCACAGGAACCAGCTGATAAAAACCAAACAGTCTGTAGCATTCTGCTATTTACTTACCAGATAATCCATGTACTATCGCTGACCAGCCACAGCAGCACGAACTGGCTTTGTAATAATCCCGTTATTGCTTCGGTGAGTCCAAAATGTGATGATTTGTTTAACCACAAGTCGCTTTGTATTCCCCGCCTTTCGACAGCCACAGCAAAAATTTAAAAAAAACAAAAAAAAACCAGCCTTCCGTGGGTTTGCAAGCTGCAGTTTTCGCCCTCTTCCTGGTTAAAAAGGCCAAGTTCTGAGCCCAGAGACGACCGAATCTGCTTCGATCGACAAGGGCCGCTGGCTTGGAGGAGTTTTTCCTGGATAAACAGCCCCTGTGCCACCGGCTGACTTCCAGTTTTTTTTTTTTTTTTTTTTTTATCAGTGTCAGTGGTAGGAAACCAAAACGAAGCCCACTTCGCTACGTCACTTACGTCGCGTCTGCGCACGCAGCGTGGTCATGTGACCAAACACATGGTGGCTGCTTTCATTCATAGGAGGCGTCTCAGCTGGAACTGTACTATGTTTAAATCCTCTTTTCTTCATTATACCTTTTTTGTCAGAGCAGCACGGTTTATATTTAAGTTCTCATGTGCTCTTTGTATTTATTGCTAATCCACAAAGCAATAACTCTGTAACTTTGTAATAAAGTGAATGTAATTTGAACACAATGTCAGAATGGTCTTTATTGGTATAATGATCATCCGTCTGAATGTGTGTGTGTGTGTGTGTGTGTGTGTGTGTGTGTATATATATATATATATATATATAAATACATATATATACATATACATATATATGTATATATATATAATATTATATATTGTAATTGTATATTGTAATAATATATACATAATATATATGTATATATACATATATGTATTTATATATATGT
>OMNM01058468.1:0-10107 GCA_900302745.1 Parablennius parvicornis | reverse complement strand
CCGGCAGGGTGAGAGTCAAAACACCACAATGTCTCTCGCTATCCAGGCGAGGTCCTCGCACCGGAACCCCCAAACTCCAGGGGAGCCTCTGCTAAGAGCTGTAAATTTGGCGAAAAAAATAATATAAAGTCACAACTCCGGTTTCTCTCACACTTTTTTCCACTGATTTAATTGTCTGACAGAAGTAGTAGTAAGTGCTTTCTGTCAGTTTTCACCTTTTAAATTGCAGCTTGACTGAACTGTTGAAACTCTTCTTCTTCCAGAACTCACACGTTTAACTTCCAAACTGTACAGAATATTCCAGCTTCATTCAGAGTGACACGCCCGACATTGAAGAACGTTTCTCACAATGCTGACTGTACAACATGAGTATTATCGAGAGTGAACATTCATTCACGATGCTCTTTAGTGGATGTGCCATTACCATTAGCCTTGATGATGCACACTAAGAACCAGGTCATTATTTAATTGTAGGAAACTGGATCATCCACCTTTCATAAAATTCTTAATTTCCTTTGCATTTCCTATCCAGAAAACGCATTGGAGGCTGTTTTTCATATAAATTACCTCACAAATTAGAGTTTATAATGCAGTTTTCTTTGTATCACCGCCAGCATCATTTATTATTCTGGAAGTCAATCAATACTCATAAATAGATACAGAAATTCATTTAAATAGAATTCTCTCTTGCTGCCCCTTCACTGATAGCATTAATTAATGGTATCTCATTCCCATTGTTCTACTTAGCCATTGTAACTTCAAGAAGTAACTCGATCTAGTATAATAATCAAGGCTCTACTTTCACCAGCATCAGCCTGACCTCAGCAGGAAACCAGCGAACCTGTTGAGAAGAAGCAGTGCTGAAAGTAAAGAAACTCTCCCGCAGGGAGTTTCCCTGATTAGATGGATCCTGACAGGGAGCACGGTCACTTAGTGAATTCATTGACGACGCAAAATCAGGTCCACGAAAGAAAAATGAACTTCTTTCACCTTTATAATCCAGACAGAATATTATCAAAATATCTGCAGGCAGCAGGTGATTTTTAAAAGTGTCAGTGTCTGCTTCATGCATTCAAGTGTTGTGGCAAATCATCTATTTTTACACTGAAAAAAACAAATGATTTTCAGGTTCAAGTTGATTTCTCAAGTTCGTTGGTCAGCAATTTTTACATTCCTCAAATAAAACAAAAAACTGTACCTATTTTTCATGCTGTAAGGTTGTGACTTACCCTTTTTTCTCCGTTAGTGCTGTCAGGCTGAAGAAGACAAAATAATGAGTCTTAATTGTGTGTTTGTGTAGCTGGGAGCAGAGAGTGCTGCCTCATGGGAGAGTTTACTACGTCGACCACAACACCAAAACCACCACCTGGGAGAGGCCGCTGCCTCCAGGGTACGTCTGCATCTTTTACTTAGTGTTTCCTTTATGTTTTAAAGTTCAGGCTTACATCCACTGACTGCACAAATAATACGTTAATAATCAGATCATTCCATTTTTCACATGTTTAATAGAATAATGACAATTATAAAGTCTTTCCTCTTGATATGGTTCACCTGTAAAAACAAGTTATTTTAGTTATATATAATCTCTTGAAAATATTAGATTTATTAGCAACAAGTTACATTTCAGCCAAAAACTCAGATAGAGAAAATATAAGAGTTGATCCTTTGTACTATTTCAGCTCTTTCTGTAGTCTCTGCTTTTTACGTCTCTTTTTTTCACTCTCATGAGAAGTTATGTACAACTATTTCTGACAGAATCAACGCTCTTTTAAACCTTTTTGCGTTTAAAAACTGTCAACGCTTAACTCACGCTCCATTTATACAACTTTTCAAGTCTTCCATCTTACCTTATTTTCTGGACATGAAGATTCCACCATCATCTGCATATGTAGAGACACATTTCTTACATTCAGATACTGAGTGGTCCTGCAGATATTTAAGACACAGTTAATAGGAGTTTGAATGTTCACATCATACAGTCGTCTGTGTGCCTGTTGAAGTGGTTATATTACAAAAAGCACCAACTTGTTTCCTGACCTGCACGCTGTGTTGATAATTGTATAAACGAGGCTGAAATCTAATCGGTGCTTTTTATTGCTTCATGTTCTTCTTCTCTCAGAACGGCCACACTTTGGCTCTCTTTGACATTTCTACTCGCTCGGATTATTTATTGATCTTCAGAGTGTGTGACAGGGTGACGGAGAGAGAAACAGAGGCTGTTTTTTAGTTGTAGCAGAAAAGGTCAGAGTGAAACCTCCTCCACCCCCCATCTCACTTTTTCCGCAGGGGGAATGAGAGCGCGGGGGCCCCCGAGAACAAAAGTCCTTTCTTAGCGCCACATGTACTTCCATCCAGCGTCGTGTTGGCCGCTGCGGCCCTTCAGCAGATCAATTAGCAAGCTAATGCCGAGCTAGCGCTCCAGATGCACACACCAGGAACTGTTTAGGGGTTCGGGGCGGATTGGGGGAGGTGCTGGGTGGGCAATCGAGGTTTGGAGGCTGAAGTAATGAAAGCCATCCGAAGCCAAAATGAGTCGAGGTTCAGTTGCTCAGCTCCGGATCAGATTCTCCAGAGAAATTCGACTTTCGCTGGTTTTTACATTGCATGATGTCTCAACACTTTTTATTCAATTTTTCTTACAGCAGTAAAACCAATGCTGGTGTTTACTCTGCTTTATTCTTCTTGTTGGATGATGTCCAACGATATAAATAAGACTGTACATCAGCAGTGTGACTGTATCTCTTCTATAAGCAGAAGTTAATGAAAGAGTTCACATGTCCTGAACGATCTACAGCGGTAGAATTGAGACCGCTGTGCCAACCCAGAAAGATGCAGTTTTCTGTTCTGTTTAGTTGATGATCACTTGATTCTATATTTATAAAACTTTTTCAAGTGTAATTATTGAACTTCGACTGTGTTTCGTTTATAAAGAGATTGAGCCAGAACTGTAACTTATCAGGTACAAGCACAGACAAACAAGATAAACAAGAAAGTTAGCTGCCGATTTCAATCAGGAGCTCACTCAGGGTAATTATCTTGCCGTTTTATCAAGTCACGAAAGACAACCTGGTCTTCCACCAGTGTCAACTTGGCTCCAGCAAGGGACAACAAGAGAGAAGATAGTGTTCCGCCAGGAGTAGTCAACGGCAAAGAAAAGACAGTATAATTAGCTTCAAGTTTCTCAAATACAAGAGAGAAAAATAGTTGGCTTCAGGTTTTGATTGGGTCAATAAAAAGCCAAAAATGTTCAGTTATCAACCAGATTTAATAGTTTTGGAAAGTCAAGAAAATTTTGAGTAAGTAGAGTCTGTGTTGATGTTTTCTATGCATGTAGATTATGTGTACTAAGGATGACCTTTATAGATATAATTACTATTCCCAATTCGTGAATTGCTGCTCTATTAGAGACTTGTAGCAGTTGAGTAATAATCCGCGGTTTGTGCGACTTCAGGTTATTGTACAGTATGTTCAAAGCTATTCAAGAAGTATCAGTATTAAACTCAAACAACTGAGCCAAACCAAAGTGCATCTGCGGCTTCGCATCTGCTTTTTCCCTGCTTGAAAATGTTCAAGCTGTTCACTGCAGACCGGCCAAACTGAGGCTCGATAATTTTTGTTCATTTCTGTCAGCCTGCACGCTGATGAATAATGACTCGGCAGTTCAAACAAAAAAACGATGGAGGATGTCTCACATGGTCTTACTTCTGCTTCCAAGATGTACATGAAAGAGATAGTTAATGACACGGCCTGTACAAAGAGTTAGAGTCAAGATAGCAGAACACAGTTTGGATTCAGACCCATGTGGGCTTGGGGATTTCCTCCGGCTCCAGTAAATAAGTAGCTAGTGCTAATATCAGAGTGGGAACTCTGCTCAGAGACACGGCGGTCAGAAAGAACCAAATAATTCCCTGTCTTTCCAATCATCCTGCTACTGAAGTATCCCTGAGCAACACACTGGAGGCTGGCAGCTCTGGTGGGGGGGGGTCGAGCTGCCGAGAGTCGACCACAAGTGGAAAAGACTGCAGTGGTCGTTATTCGACACATTCCCAGTCCTTGTTGTTTGTGTTGTCTGAAATCTTCAGAGGGAAAATGTGCTGGTGAACTTTGTGCATTCACTTTGTAGCAGAGACGGAAACACTTTTCACTGTGCTGAAAAACGAAGATCCATGAGCTGTAAATCACAGAAGGAAATCTGCAGAATAGTTTTGGAGGAAAACTTCATGAAGTTTTGAGTGAAATTGAAAATATTTGCACGTGCCATCAGATAATCTGTGTGGAGTGATTTGATTAATTATTTGCTGGAGAAAAAAAAATCTAAAGTGCAAGCCTTGATCTTTGCCAAATATTTGTGATCAATGAGGGAGGTACTCCTGAATTATCTGTAAGAGACAAAGGCCAACAAAAGACAAGATCATGTTCTGCCATTAGGCCTGTGCTGTTGGGTTTTCTTATTTTTGTTGGCAATTGGAGGGATGAACAATGTTTTCTCCCCCCTGTTGATGTTACCAGAGGTTAAACTTTTCTCTCGCTACATCAACATACTGGATCAGTTTGGATTCTCTGTGGCTCCAGAAGCAAAATTAGTTTGACTCCCTTGTTGTAGAGCTCCCAGTGTTACTGACCCATGGACACACTCAGCGACGGACCTTCAAATAGTTTTTAAATCTTGTAACTGGCAGGTCTCGCTGGCAGCCGGGTGGTATCTGCACTGCGGAAGTCGCTGCTGTTTTCTCTTCCAAATTCTGCAGCGCTGAAGTCAGAGATATGAGAATAGCAGCGGTGGTTGGTGGTGAGTTCAGGGAACCGGTTTCTGTGTGTGTGTTTGTGTTTCCGTGGACCGTCAGTATCTGAGTCCACGTCCAGACCCCCCGTCTCAGGGGAAGAATAGGATATACATAAGCCTGTGAGTCATGCTGCTGGCAGCCAGCGCTCACCGCAGCACATGGTTATTGTCAGTCAGAAACCCACCGTCTCCCATTGTGCCCCCCCATCATCATCATCATCATCATCATCGTCATCATCAGGGATTGCATCTGGCATGGACCTCAAGTGGATCTACTGATGATGAGCCGAGCCAAACCAACAAGAGCGCTCTTTATTCTGTCCCTAAAGCGGACGTCAGGAGAGATGAAACATGCACTAATATGTACATTTTGTGGTTTGATTCTAAAGAAATGACTTCTTTCTGTTGCGTCTCAACCAAAAAGAAAATGTTTCTCATCTGCATTTTCTGCTCCGTCTTCTCATTCGATATCTGCCAAACACCTTGAAGAAATTTCTTCAAGCCAGACACAAGTTAACGTCTGGTTTTGGTGGTTAATTACCTCATACTTGGATGTTATTTCAACCTAACTTTGGTCACTGCGCCGCTGAGCAGCTTCTTTAGGGTGGATACAGGCTCCACAGGAGCAGAGACACTTGTTAGTTTCATTGGAGTGACGAGAACAAAATCAGTTCTCTACGAGATTTCATGTTTCACAAGAAACTCCGCGGAAACTCCTTTTCCTGCATAAACCATGACCCTCTTCAGTTTTCTGCTCAGTCACACCTTAGCTGTTGGATACAGTGAGAAGTCCCAAACCAGGGAGACGAAACAAAAGCTGCTTTTTAACTAAAAGTACCTCAAAGGTTCCTGGTAGTTCTCTTCAAGGACGTTTCCTGAGACCATTGCTGCTTCTGTTTCTGTGCCGACCAGAGGTCCTGGACATATTGTGGAAATTAGGCTTCTGACTTCGATTTTTCAAACTTTCATTTGATTCACTTTGAGTTCAAGCAGCACTTTAGAAACCGGATCAAACTGCCTGAAAAATGTTGCGCAATTACACCAGCTGCTGGTTTGGAGGCGCTGTAGCCGGAAACAACACTGACCAGAGAGGAAGTGAAGAAAAAACAGGGCTCATTGATTGGTCTGGAGCGAAAGACGACGTCCAAGTGTTGGCTAGGCTAGTTAGCTCGTGGCTGACGGGTACCAAACCAACTGCGATATATAGTCTTCCGACCAGATATCATTGAGAGTCTTCCTCACTACTTATTCCCTACTACTCCTTGTCTGCCCATGAGATATATTCCAACTAATTCTATCTATCTCTGCTTCTTATGATTCGTGCAGTTAGCTGTTGATGGTTTACTACCCAGAATGCACTGCCCTCGTTTGCATAAGAACCAAGATTGATGTTTTCAAGAGGACCAGAGAACTTTTAGAACCAATTCAGAATTCAGGGGAGCGTTCCAGACTCCCAAACGAAACAGTCTTTCCCAGAAACTCCCTGAAGAGACTCTATTTCGGATCAAACAGGGAAATGTAATCACGCCCTTGTTTTACATTTAACATCTCACCTGAGAGAATTAATCGGTTCTGACTGACGACTGTGAGAAACCAAAATTCATACTGTCAATTTGTTGAATCACTTTGTTTGATTGGTTGTACTTCAATCTATGAGCAGTGTTTAATTTCTGTGACCTTTTATATTATATTTAGGCCATTGAGGGTTCTTGTTAAAATACCTTCTGTCTGCACATCTCTACTCTTTGTTTTTTTTTTCCTTTTCTTGGCTCCCTCAGTGATGTTTTTTTTCCTTTTCTTGTCTTTGTTTCTTTTTCCTCCTCTCTATTAATCAGTTTTGAACATGTTACTATCTGCAGCTTTTCGTTGCAGCCACCCACTCTTCACATGCTTGAGAAAATGTTGTTGAAAGCCGCTCTCACCCCTCTCCTTCTCCCCTCCACCAGCTGGGAGAAGCGAGTGGACCAGCGAGGCCGGTTTTACTACGTGGACCACAACACCAGAACCACCACCTGGCAGAGACCCACGGCCGAGTCTGTGAGAAACTACCAGCAGTGGCAGAGTCAGCGCAGCCAGCTGCAGGGCGCAATGCACCAGTTCAGCCAGCGCTTCCTGTACCAGGTAACCCATCATGTCGCTGCTTCACACGCTCGCTTTGCACAGGTCTTTGCAACGTCCGAGACGTTGTGGATCAAATGTTCGATGCTGAAATGTCTCAAATAAAAGTTTTCTGAACCGCACAATACTGCACCTGCACACTACAGTCCACAGTTTTGCGCAGAAATTGGTCTTTTTGGTGTCCATCCCAAAAATCAGGGTGTTGATGAAACATTCTGCCGTATAATACAGTGAAATCTAAAAAAGAAAAAAAAATCCTCTTATAAATCCTATATAACCACTTTGCTTGATGGTTTTTGGGGCTGGATTGGAGCTTTTTACGACTGGTTTTTGGCCCCCGGGCTTTATGTTTGAAACCCTGGTGTGAAGTCAAAGTGAAACTTAGAGGAGTTTTAGTGCACTGAAGCGCAGTACCATGTTTTAACAGTTAAAACCTCTCCCTGCTCAACGATTTATCTGCTCGTATTGGGTCCCCTCATCTGCGGTTCAACTGAAATACACATATTTTAGACGACTTTGAACAGACCGTGCGCTATTTTTCTGGCCGTCAGTTTCGAAAGTTGACAGTCCAAATGACAGCTGGAGGCTCGCTGCCTGAAACTATGCTACAGTCACAGGCGATAGTTTTTCTTCAAGTGTGATTAGACCGACGACAATTAAGTGTATATTCACTACTTTTACTACACCATCATCTGCATACGTGGAGAACATTTGATTCACAGGAAACCACAGCACTACGCGTGGTCTGGTGTGCGTGCTGCAAAGGTGTCGGTGAGTCTCACAGTTCCATGTCTGCGACAGTCGTTATCAGCAGGTCGGCCTAAAACTGAGTGTTTCCCCCTTTTTGTCACTTCTTCTGTGCTCTGAAAGTTGAAAACCTCCCTCGGTATCACACATTACTGCTGGCTCATGTTTCTCCAAACACTCCTGGTGAATATTGTCACATAACCAATCTTTGTTTGGATTTTAATGTCATTGCAGCAAACGTAGTGCAGCCAGACGTCTGTCAGCTGTGGGGGGGAATAAAGGTGTTATTTGATACTTGTTTATAGTGTTTTTCCAGTGTAGTTTGTGGAGATTCGGCCTCCGTGTGTCTGATAGTCGCCGTCCTCTCAGAGAAGCAGCCAAGGTCAGACAGCAGCCAGACGGTGGAGACTTATGGGACTAAAACAACAGAGCTTTCTCAATGGACCATTAGTAAAAAAACAGCCTGAAAAGTCTTACAGGCCTCCATAAAAACACCCCACCTCGCACTCTGTGCACTCCTCTTTCAGCTTTTATGAAAAGTGTGCGTGTTTCGAGCGCAGAGCTTTTGTTTTCCGCCGTCTCCTCACAGCTGAGCGTCTTTTACGTGTTTCCGAATGTGTGCGCTTCCTCGCAGCGATAAACTTGTCTGGTGTTGGACTCCATTCACCCCCCCACCCCAAAAAAAAAAAAAACTATCCATCGACTCCGCCTTCTTTTTCTTTTTCTTTAAATATACGTTGCCCGATGCGGCCGAGAACTTTTGAAATTCCAGAAACACACTGTCTGCAGTAGTATAGAGAGTATTCAGGGTTCAGCTTAGACTAAAGTGAGCTGTAAGAGGTGTAAAGTAAATAAATGTTGAGTTTCAGTTGTAATTAATGTGAAATAAATGCTGGAATGTCTCAGACTCTTAACGTCCTGTTTAAGCGGCAGCGTCTCAAGTGAATATGCTTTGTTTTTGCTTTTTGGTTTGTATGTATTTTACCAACTGCATGAACAGTTCAGGGATGACTTGGTATCATCCAAGGTTGAATCCCTTAGATTTTGGGAGTAATCAGGTATTTCCTCCATTGTGGACACGCTGGATCTCCGCAGTGCACACTTAGTCAGGGCTGACGCTGCCTTTAGCCATCTGCTAGCACACTGCTAACGCTGCTCCCGTCCCCCTTCTCCACTGTCAGCCAATCACAGCCCAACTCACTTTCATGCGTTCAAGTAACAAAAAAATAGAAAAAAAACAGAACATCATCATTTAGTCTTAACATCGCAACAACATGAAGTGATTCAAATGACCAAGACAAATAATCTTGTAATTCAAAGGTTTCCATGTTGACAAATATTGCATTGACGAAGGTATGCGCTCTACCAAGTACCCGTTCTAGTAATACAATGAAACCGCTCAAACGTGCAGCAGCGAACAATCTGCTCTAAACACATTAACAATGGAAGAACACAGACATTCTTTTAGACAGACCACCAAGTTGGATTGTTATTACGTTTAGTGTCAAAATAAAAGTGCCAAGTCGCAGAAGAATATGGAGACTGGAGTCATGACACCACGGAGTAAACATTGTTGTGACTGTCCATCTACTGAGCATGTGCAGAACTAGTTACTACGGCCGTGGTGCACGAGCAATAGCAAAATATTATAAAAGTTGCATTTTTTTCCTGTTTACACAGAGATGGTGTCAGTCCGTTTTGGGGAGCAATTTTCAAGTTGCCTTTGCGAGCACTCAAAATTCTTGGAAAGTTTTCACTTGATAATATTTTGTAAATGGGTTCTTTGTCTTATTCAGTGTTTTTAAATTTGGGGGAGGGGGGGGACTCTGTCCTCCCTGTTATTGGTCACCTTCGCCCCCCTGCTCTGTCGTGGTATGCCCGCCATGCTGATAGCAACCTCTATTTATGGCCCCAATGTGTGTGAACAAGGAAATGCACACACGCGCACACACACACACACACACACACACACACACACACACACACACACACACACACACACAGCAATGCTCAGCCCAGAAGGTTGTTTCGTCAGGGTCAGCACTCCAGTGGGGCACAGGCCTGCCTGACCCAGAATCCTTTGCCTCAAGGCAAAGCATCGTGAGGTTTTATTTTTAGTGGGGAGTCGGTGCATCCTCTCTGCTTTTTGTTCAACCATTTTTATTACTCTAGATAATTATTTAAACTCTTTATAGGCCCTTCATTGCCATAACACACCCTGGACTGTCATTGAAGGACATTACAATACTTTAATGTCGGTGTTAAAGACGTTCTGGAGAGGAGCTGGGTGAATTCATTGGTTGACCGTGATGCAGAGAGTTTATTACAGAGGAGGTCCAGATGTATCTTGGAGAATTCACAAAGAGCAGTAGGTCACAGAGGACTTGCCATCCCAGTTCAGAGGAGCCAACCTCCAGGGAATCTGAGGAAACGCATTCATGAAGAGACCCAGAACATAT
>OMNM01058466.1:0-13376 GCA_900302745.1 Parablennius parvicornis | reverse complement strand
TATATATATATGTGTGTGTGTGTGTGTTTGTGTGTGTGTATTGCTTTGTGTATGTGTATAAGCAAGCATGTCACGATAAAGGTTTGTACATTGGATGGATATCTATTTTGTGTATATAGATTAAATTGTATAGATTCATCCACAAGGGGTTTCTTTTATATGTAATATATGCATGTGTTGTTTCCATCACGGTAAAGTGTCATTCACATAGTTCAATTGTTGAATGTGCTAAACCATATTAAACATCTAAGAGCCCGTGTGCTGCTGTCATCATGTTTTACAAATAGAAAAAAAATCGGTGTCAGATTTTCGTAAAAGAAGACTGTCGAACAGCTCAAACCTTCATCTCATAAAGATGGGACATTCAGCGATCGGTCGGTCTTCTCACTTCTAGAATATTAGAGGATGAAACATGTTCAGAAGTTAATACACTCCTGTGCCAACTTCTCTGAAATGTGTCGTGCTATCAAACTCAAAATTAGCCTCACATCCAACAAAACTGCCTATATGTAAAAAGATTTTCGAGATATTTGAATAAATATTGCATTTATTTGAAATTCAAAGACAGTCAGACAAAAAGAAGGCAGAGATACTTTGTGCAATCACATTTTGTTCTCTCCAGCGTTGGCTGTGTATCCCATACACATTTAATTATAGCAGATATAAAATAAAGTTAAATCAAACTTACCAAAGTGTAAATTTGTGGTGCTGTATTCTGGGAACAATAAAACTGTTATATCCTAAAAAGATGTTACATTTGATACTTGTCAGGGTTGTTATACAGTCTCCTCTGACACACGAAGCCCTCTAATAGATAATTCACCCAACAACACTTTTTGACTCAGAAAGTCCGAGAGTACATTGAAGACATATTAAATGATCAATAACTAACAATTATCAATGAATAACAACAACAGATATTTGTGCAAGCTTCCAATAATTTGAAGGACAAGAGAGTTTTAACTGCTTAAAAACTGCAAAAAACAAAAAAAATAAAACTTAAACCACAAACTAAATTACTTTTGACATTTGATTTTGACTGGAGGTTATATATAATGAGTCTGTTTACATCCACACTAAATACCCAATTGATTTATGAAGTAATCAGTTTAATGAAAGGATCTTGTAAACATTATTAAGTTTGAGACAACTTTATTAGATATTCAGTTTAATGATTTGAATATCTGATGTTATGGTGAAAAGATCCTAATTTAACTGATTTATTTAGTTCTTTTACAGCTGCACCATTTCAAAACAAAGTGAATGACGCAGTCGCAATGACAGAAGAAAAGACAGCAAATGTGAAAAGTACAAAAAGGCAACAAAGAGCTTTGTCAGGACAGGAGACACAATTCAAGTTAAATGGCATAAAAAAATCTAGTACTCAGACTGTATTTGCCGACATTTTTAACACCTGATATTTTGAAAGTAGAGAGTACATTGAGGCCACCATTCACACGACAGTGTTTTCAAGTGAAAACACAACATTTTTCAACTTTCGTTTTGAGCTGCAGTGTTTTAAAAAGTTCCGTCTCTGGAGCAATTTTCAAAAAGTTGTATTTTTAGTTGCTCTGACCACCGTTCCCGTGTGAACGGACACGCAAAACGCTACAGAGGTTTTACATTTTCACTGACAGACTTCGTGCAAAAGGGGCCTCATTTTTACTTTACTACACATGAAGCTACTCCAAAAGAATTCCAGTAATGGAGTACAAGATGTAAAACAATGGTTTTGATTTCCAAGTGCATATAAATGCATCATATCTGATTATTACAATTATCTGATTACTGCAAGTTATAACATTTTTATGTCATGTAAATGAGTTTTGAGTACCAGTAGTATGGATTGTATCAATCAATTACAATTACATTTAAAGTCCAGAATAAATCCAGAATCAAGAACAAAACTATATTCATTTTGAACTGCTGATCCATCAGTGTTTTGCGTCTCTTTAAAGCTTCACAGAATTAAGACAGGGTCTGCAGCCTCACATTCGAGGCAGTTTGGGGGCAATCTTGCATCATTTTAAAAGAAATAGTGATGGTTTGCTACATTTATGACAGATTTACATCTGTTGCAACACAAGAAATGAATATCTTGATTTTGTAATGAAGCTCGTCATCACATTGCATGAGAACAAACAGACAAACATACAAAAAATCATCACAATTAATTCCATATATTGCACAGCCCCGGGTGAATGCAATCAAAATGTCCGTCATGCATGTTTCTGATATCGCATGTTTGCTTTTAATAGTAAGCCTAATCAATAGTGACAAGAAAAAAGATTAATTCAGTAGCCATGGAATTGGGTGACAGAACGCTCTCTTGAATTTATAAATGCGATGCTATTTCAGGAGCAACTAATCAAGAGCCGTTTAATTCTGTATTTACCAGGCCAACCAATTACCTTGTGGAACATTAATCAGAGAGAACATTTATAAGCACATGGTTCCTAATTACAAAATAAAAAGGAAGAACAGCCTGCCCTTATTTGTAAAATGTGCTGCCTAGAATGCCAGAAGTCTGAACGCTGACTGATGAAGATACAAAAAATAGAAAATAAAAAGAAGCAGCAAAGCATTTGGCTCTGACAGAGAGAAGCTTGATGGATCAGAACGGGGAGCGAGGATGACAGTCGTCAGTCAGGTCGAGTGAGATGGAGAGTGTGCGTCTTATTTACCGGATGTGGAAAGTTCCCATATTGCCTCCTCGCATAAAGAAGGTCCTGAAGGACTACTGAATGTGCCACGTTTTGATCTCAGCCATGCATCTACTTTAGTTTCACAGAATTACTTTGTCCTGAATATTTTTGCGATATAAAAAGTGTTATGCGGAAGAAAGAGATTTAATATGTAACAAGTGTGTAAAATTGGAGCTCACTACAAAATGGCTAAAAACTGCATTCAGATAGGAAGGAAACACTTTTGAGAACAACTCTGTAAAATCCAACTTGTTACTCATACGGCAAAGCTTTGTGGAGGCATGTGTTCAAACCCGATTATTAAATTAGTAACTATTGCTAATGTTTCCATGAGTTTGTTGTTTTTGTCAGAATTCTTTAAAGGCTCATAATCACCCTCATTCCCTCATTTCTAATACCAAAGAAATGTGATGTATTTATTGGGTTGAAGACGACTACCTCCGACAATGTCGTTTCGGAAAAGTAACAGCTTTTCTGAAAAGTTGTGTTTCCTCAAAGACAGAGTCAGAGTATTGTCAAAAGGTTCCACCTTAGGAGCTATTTTCAAAAGTATTCACTTTTCACTTAAAATTGTTATTGTGTAGACAGGGCTTTATTCTCCTCCTTAGAAGATAACACTATTAGTTTCTTCAACAGTCACTATGTTTGTGATCAACGCAACTTTAGTTCCTCTGCTGCCACAAAGGCTGCCGACTCAGAGCTGACCCCCAGTAGACGGGTGGGATAATGACCATGTTTGCATGGTCACTATCTAATTATATTGGCAGTGGTTAAAAAAAAACAAACAACAAGTTAATTTGCATTTCAGTCGGTATCAAAATGATCATAAGCTTTAAAAACGAATTTGTATTTATCTTTACAATCGTGGTCATAAGATACAAGGAAAAATGCAAAAAGATTGCACTTTTTCCACATATTCTATGTTATTTTGGAGTTTAATAAACCACCTTAAAATGTATAAATTAAGCATTTTTATCTGTCATGTCACTGCTTCTTTATCATTGCTCTCTGCAGAGGCTTTGGAGCAAAACGAGCACACCAAATAGTGCTTTAGGACTCTGTCTTCCGATTTGTCCGCTGAGAGTTCATTAGTTGTTCAGGATTGGCTGACACAGGGCAGTGGAGAACCCTGCTGAGTTAGCAGTTACGAGACAAAGCCGAAAAGTGGCTGCACGAACAGGCCCAAGGTTCCCAGGACGCACACCGTCACAAACACCCAAAGGAAGATTCTATCAATCACCATTGCAACGTACTTCCAGTCATCCTCCACCTGTGAGCGGGGAGGGAGAGAGAAGTGGAGGGGGGGGGGAGACAAAAGAAAAAGGTGTGAGAAGAGAGGCCAGTGTCAGTGTGTGAAAAATGAAAGACCAGGTGAGAATGTGCTCACAGTGAAAGGGAAACTGGCTTCTGTCACACACCGATACTAATACCAGTATCCTGTATCAGGTCTGATATTGCACGGAGTACTGGGATTCAGAAAAAGCTCCATCATACAACATGGCCAGAACTACATGGTGAGGTGTTGTTCACAGCGACATTTGCATATAAGTATTCATGTCAATATTTGATATTAGCAAGTAACTAAAGCTTAGTATTCATACTTATACACGTTCTTTAAAAAGGTGGTATCGGTGCATCCCTAAAACTGACTATTCATAATCTTGGCAGATTTCGAGGTTGCAGCAAGAGACATGGATGATGGAGGGCAGGGAAAATAGAAGACAAGAAGAAAAAAAAAGAGGAGGAAACAGTTGAGCACTTCTTGAAAGTCAACAGAAAATTATACTTAATTTACAGTGGCAGAAATTACTATGATAATCAGATTCAAACCACAGTTTCAAAAGAAGCGACAGGCATTTTGACAACGCTGATGGAGCTCTGAGTTTTTACATATCAAAGGATCTTTCGCCCCTTTGGGAGATCTCACTCACTGTGTTTATAACAAGCAGAAAGCGAGAGGAGAGGAAGCTCTCAGCTCAGACCCCATGATATCGGTTCAAACTCAAACTATTGTTAACTCATGAAGCAGGTTAAGCACTTCTTACAACTCATCTCTCCCAGCTCGACAGTTTTTGGTAGAATGATGTCTTTCTGCATAACTGCATTATGCATAAGAGTGTAGCTGCTTTCATTAGAGCTTGTAGATTTATAATATGAATAGAAATGCTGTGATATGGTACTGTATTCATTATTTAGGCCATGTATGATTTAACATTGATTTGGGGTAAATTACTCAAAACATATACTGTATAAACTCATGGTTGAAACATTTTTTGATACTATGCTGCTGTCGTACAGGGGCCTTCAAACAGAGGGTCCGTGGGCCAAAATTGGCCTGCAAGGGTTTCCAATCTGGCCCATTAAAATATAAAGCAAATCGTCAAAATTTCAATGAAAACATCAAGTTTTTTATACATTTCTTAAGAGTAGTGACACAACATACCACTGAGACCCAAGCTGAGATGTCAGTGCTGCTGCCATGTAAGACTAGCAAACTAGCATTAGCCTCAAAGCCATGATGTCTGGGTGAATTTGTAAAAACATACTTGATACAACAGCTACAGGAGAAGTTTTTAGAATATTTAGAATATTCTTTAGAATATTTGCCTTTATTTTGCACCAGAAGGTTTTATTAAAATTGGCTTTATAATGAGATTGTAGTCATTTTCAGGAGTACTTTTTGAAAATATAAACATTACCGATATACTTTTTTCAGCTCACATTATCCCTCGAAAAACTGAAAACACTGAGATTATTTATATTGTTGCTGTTTTCAGACAAAAGCTTGTCCATAAAATATCGTGACATGTCTCCATTATTTTGGTAAAAAAAAAGTAATCAAGTAAAAAGTATAGTGGCTACATATTGACACGTTACAATAGGAACATCACAGATGAACATTACATCCATAATGGCCATTCAGTTCCACTTAGTAGCTTCCATTGCCGGCTCCTTTTTTATGACTCCTACACATATACAAGCGCTGGTTTGACAAATGCTTTTAAAGAGATTCATGAAACAAAACTTCAGCAAAACATTTGTGCAACTGTACCTTTGCAGAAAATCATGGAATTAACTTTTAACAAACAGGAGAAAACAAATGCTGGAAAGAATCCCAACGATGTGCCTCAAACTACATTATCCATTTATATGCTGATTACATGACATTACCATGTAGGACATTAGCATATACAGCATTCTAGAAAGCCTCTTATTAATTGAAAAAAATTATAATTTTGACGTTTTCAGGAGTTGTGCAAAATACCACATGATGGATGTCCTCACAGAAAGCCGCATTAATACCAATCTGAAAGCAAATGCATATTCAGAGATCACAAAGACTTCCTGCCCTGTGATTTGATAATAAGTCTATTGGATTCCCATTACAGCCTTACTATTACATTTAAAATGACCATCCTGGTGTAATCATGTCTTTTTATAACTGCAGCAGATCTCTGCAGGTTTTGTAAATTGTAGGGTAACAAGCCAGTCTAGTTTTCCATATACAACTGGCGCAGTTGAGAGCTATTTTCCAATTTGTGTGTGACTACTAGGATCCTGACACATGCAGTTGGCTTGGCTTGCCAACTGACCATGTTATTGCTACACAGAGTACAGTGGTGCTTCCTCATCTGAGCTCCAGGTCCCTCACAGGGGGCTCATTTCTCCAAACATGGCAAAGTAAGATTTGCATGTCAGATAAAACCAAGGACACTTTATAGAATCTATTTGAGATTTAGACCTGTCTGCTATAGCATTTTGCTTTGACAGGAATGTCTTGGCAAATCAAAGCCTTGATCAAAAATGCTGCAGCAAGTGCTGACAGGCACTGGATGGAGAGATGACGTCTCACCATCTATAAAGCGCTTAACAAACCAGGCTGCACCATATTGAGCTGTTAGTCCCATATTACCCCAGAAGAACTCTTGGTTCTCAGAGTGCTTCTTACTGGAGATTCACAATTTTCTAAAAGTTGAGTGGGTGGCAGAGCTTTCACCTTTCAGGCTCTTCTCATGTGGAACCAGTTTCAGTTAGGGAGGCTGACACAGTCTCAACTTTTAAGACTGAAGACTCATATATTTGATAAAGCCTTCAGTTAAGCCACACTGGACCATTTTCCAGTGAAGCTGCCTTATATTTAGACTTCTGTAAGACCATTGTTAAGCTTATTTCCCTTTTAACATTTATTTATGTTCCAAACATTCTGTCTCTTCCCTGTAGCCTGTGCTCTCTCACCCTTTTCTCTTTGTACCTTCCTGCAGGAGTTTTGACAGTGGGACTGGAAGTTTGTGATGTGAGTCTTCTGCCTTCTCCATCACATCCATTAGCTTGTTGCTCTCTGTCTGATCCCTTTCTCTCTACTTCTAGCCTTTAATGCCAGGGCCCATAAGAGGCTCCAATCCAGCCCACCAATCCACCAATCAAGTGGTAAACATTTAAAAGAAAACCTGAATTTTGTAACAAATTTCTCAAGAGTAACAGACACATCACAACACTGAGACCCAAGATTAGATATCAGTGATGCTGCCATGAAAGATAGCAAGCTAGCATTAGCCTCAAAGCCATACTGAAGTTATTTCCCATTGTAAGTGTTTTTGGTCTTGTGAAAATGTCGACATTTTTATCACCTATAGTCTGCGCTACAACAAAACAAAATATTTTCAAGTTTATATTCATAGGTTATGATAGCACTATCTTCTTGGTCTGGCCCACTCAAGATGAAATATGACTGTATTTGTGTTTAACAACGCTGTCCTAAGCCCAACTGGAATGACAGAAAGTCTCCACATCTGAGTTTCTTCCTGAAGAAGACTCTTCCTGAAAGAATTTCACCTATTCCTGGTCATGTAGGTATTTCTCTGTAAAAGTGCTAATGACTCTTGTTACAGCATGTATATAATACTAAATTGAATTTTTGAAAAGAAACCGGTGGTGTAGAAACTGGAGAGCTTGGCACTACGATCCTGATCCATCACTGATTTTTGTCACAACTAATAGGTTACATCGTTTGCCTGCTTTGGCTTTGGCTCCTCGACTCACTCAGAGTGCAGAACACAGGCATTATCCTGATGCTTTTCCTCGAGATGATTGTTCTGTTTTGTTAAGGACATTTCATTACTCACAGATTATGAGGCTGCATTAAATTGAATGAGTTATACCCATTTGAATTTCAGAGAAATGGGTTACAGTAAAAAAAGTGTCTCACCTCTTTGGCCTTGTTGCGGCTCCTCATGTTCTCAGCGATGTACTTGACGCTCTCGATGGCCTGTTTGATCTCCGGTGACACCACAGAGAAGGCCACGACCGTGTTGATGCTCTGCGGACTCAGCTGACGCGTCATCTTGCCACTCTCTGGCGTTTCCGGAGTTTCCTTCCCGTGCTGGCAGGGGCAAGGGCATTTCTTACTCGTGCAGCCCTCCACCGAGGAGAAATTACCTTCCCCGAACTCCAGGCAGTTGAGGGACCCTCCTCCGACCTGCTGGGGATTACAAACCGGGTTCAGATTAAGTTCCAGTAGACTTTCTGTGATGAATTTCAGAGTAACCTTCTTTCATTCTGCCGGTTCAGGGTTTAAAATTTTAATAAAAGTGCCCATTTTCTGTCAGGAACTCGTTGAATCCAACTGAACACTTTTCATGAGAGCAGTGTTGAGTTTCTTTAAGGAAAAAGTTTCATTCTCTTTTATTTTTACTTTCACCTGGCAGTACTCAGAGAATGTGAATAGTTTGTGTCCTGGGGATTTGTTTTATTGAAAAGATAAGGAGAGAAAAAACTATGAGGTCCAACAAGTTTCTGTAAGCTTGGTGGATGAGCCGATTCGGAATTCTCAAAGGAAGAGGAGGGGGAGGGACAGATTGTATATAAGAGCATTTTGATTATTACTTCAGGGAATGGTTTAGTTACTCCATGAGTGCTTCAGTTATTGTATAATATAAAAATGAATTTGGTGGTTATGATGTTTTCCCAAAATACTGCTTAAACAAACTTTGATTAAATAGAAAATACACAGACAAATCTCCCTGAAGACAAAAACCAACAAACAATGGAATAAAACTAAAAACTTTAACTTTAGAATATATCTATTTTTTAACTGTAAACATGTGACTGGATGAAGTTGCTAACAGGATATCCAATTAATAACACATTCACTGCGATTTGATTTTGGTCAACATTCTATGGTCTCTAGATAGATCCTGAAGCACATATTTGGCTTCGACTGGAAGGCACCCACACGTTGTTCAATGTTTCTTCTGTTTGGAGCTCTGACTGTGTTATTTTAACAATCCTAAAGGTTAATTAAAAGCCACACTGAGCACCGTGGGCAGTGAAACAGAGGTGACGACCACTACGATGTGTGTCAATATGTGAGGATAAGCAACAGCCTCCTAAATGTCATCCGTGTACGTCGAGGACGTCATGAAGAGATTAATTACTTAAACGAATCTAGTTATCATTCATGTGGCATTTCCATGCTGAAAAAAAAACAAAAACTGGATAATTTTCTAGCTTGTATGCATTGGTCTGTGCTGGTGGTGTACCAGATAAACCAACATCAAACCAGCTTTAATCAGTAAGTATGAGGGAGGTGATGGCCTCGGGGTTAGACACTTAGGATTGGAGGTTTTAACGGTTTGAGGCCGCGTTTACACAACAATGTTCAAAGTGAAAATGCTAAATTTGTGTGTTTACATTTCAGAAAAGCTTCACATTTTCATGGCAACGTTCTAAGAACAAGTTGGTGCTGTTAGTTGTTTTTGTGATGAAACCACACACGTGTGCAGAGAACAATATGCTATCAATATTACCAATGAGAGTACATAGACATTTGTATGGGTAGACGACTAAGTGGGATTATTATAAAATATATGGACAGGAAATCATGACACTCTGAACACTGCCTTTGTTGTATTGTCCATCTACTCGCACATGTAAAAAAAGAATCATGGCCATGGTGTGCATGTACTGTAACAGTACTTCCGCTGTCTACATGAGTCTAAGCCCGAGCATTTTCAAAAAAATCTTGGTTTCACCGGTCTCCACAGCGAGGGCGTCGGAGCATCTTTGAAATCGTCCACCTTGGGTAAGTTGTGTTTTCAGTGGCTCTGACGACTAGTGTTGTGTAAACAGACCAAGAATTAGCCGAGGTTTGCAAATGCAATCAATATAGATTTAAAATGGGGTTATTTGAAACATCTCCATTTGGAAAATCATCGCGAGGGCTGCTCGCCGCCAGTTACCTAATGTCTGGTTGTTATGAACAAAGTCACAGATTTCCCTGATTGACGCTCGTGATAAATTAGAGTCAGAAAATACTTGCGATGTGGCTACTGTAAAATAATCAAGCTTTCAGAGATTTACATTGCAAGTTTATTTATGACAAGGATCGAAAGCCATGCTCAAATCAATGGGCAATAAAATTAGAACCACTGACAGGTGAAGTGAATGACGTTATTGGAAGTTTATGCGATGGAAGCCAGAAAGAAATGGTTGAACATCAGGGTTTTAGTGACTTCAATAAGATTCTATTATTAATGCTGGCTCAGAGTATCTGCAAGGCCACAGGTAGCCAATGTTTAAGATCCCATGGAGGCCATCCACAAAACATACATGTCTGACAGAATCTGCAGGTGCCAGATCCCCCAGCAAAGCTTCCTAAATGTGTGTGAAGGTGTTATTGCTGATAAAGAAAAATTTGAGATAAGTAGCACTTACCTGCATCAAGCTGTTCTTCCGTTTCCTCCCTCCTTTTCCTCCTCCGCCTCCTCCTCCCCCTCCAGCTCCTCCTGCCTCCCCACTGCTGTCCAACCCCCCAGCCTTGCTGTCCTCATCAATCGGTCTCCGCATCAACATAATCCTCGGCAACACTTTGAGGAATACCGAGCGCACCCAACCCGGCATCGTGTGGGTCATCGGCGTGCGGTAGTGTACATTCAGCACAAAGACAGTGATGACAATGCTGAGCGTGACGAAGATCATTGTGAAGAGCAGGTACTCTCCAATGAGCGGGATGACCAGCGATGTGGAGGGGATGGTCTCGGTGATAACGAGTAGGAACACAGTGAGGGAGAGCAGGACGGAGATACAGAGCGTGACCTTCTCTCCACAGTCAGATGGGAGATAGAAAACCAGCACTGTGAGGAAAGAGATGAGGAGGCAGGGGATGATGAGGTTGATGGTGTAGAAGAGTGGCAGGCGTCGGATGTAGAAGGAGTAGGTGATGTCTGGGTAGATCTCCTCGCAGCAGTTGTACTTGATATCATGTTTGTAGCCCGGGGCGTCGATGATTTCCCACTCACCGCTCTCCCAGAAGTCTTTGAGGTTCACCTAGGAGACAGATGAAGTGCTTACAATAACGTAATGATTTGATGACAGAGAAAGTGTCAACCAGCCTTCTCTGAAAGGGTTTTGTCAATCAGTTCACTAAAGCTTTAGGTTTCATTCCTTTTTAAAGAGATAGAAACTGATAAAACTGATATTCACTTCATCTTATACCTACACTCAAAAGAGGATGTTAGTTTGCAGTTAATAATCAGCTGGCGTGGACTGTGGAGAAGTTGAAAATATAATGTTGAGGTACATACAAATACAGTTAAAACAAAGTGTTGAAACAGCACTGTTCTTTTGAGAGGGTGTGTGCGTGTGACGAAGGGTTGTGAAGCTCACAGCGCGCAGTCCTAAACCAGCCCATCAGAGTCTAGTGCAACCTGGCAAGGTATCAAATTACTTTTCAATGGCTTTGTAATTCAATCACTATCTCAGTTATCAACATAAACACAACACTGAAATCTGAGCTCAGAGGTCAGTGAAGTTGCATCAGGAACAAAGTGGCACCGAAGCCACATTTTCATGTGAAAACTAAAAAACTTGTTTACGTTTTTTGGTGTCTGTTTGCACGACAACAAAAAGCTATTTTTCTAAAACGCTGCTACAGTGAGAGAAAAGGTCATTCGCAATAAAATATAAATACATTATAATCCATATTACAGAAGCAAGTAACACTTTGACTGGTCTTTATATAAAACTGATCTCCATTCAGAACTTTGATTTGCAACAAAAGACATGAAGTCTTGAAATTCAACCATTACGAATGTAACTTGATCAATATTAATCATTTTTTTAAATCAGATTCTCTCATTGTTTCAACGTAACTTCAGTGTAAAATGAGAAATTCATCAGAAAAATAAAAACTTGAATAATCTGTGAATCTGTAAGCTATGAATTTATACAAATTAAGTCTCTAGCAGTAAGTGTGGCTGGTCGGCTGGCAGGATTGTTGATTTTTTGATTTGTTCAGTGTCTCCCCACCTTTAGAGCATTTATAAGTCATACAACATTTCTTTATTTATTTATTTTCTGGTGGATTATGTTGAAACGTAACAGTGATGAGACATCCAAGTGATGGAGAATCAAGCTCTGATAAACAAGCCTGAGAAACAACTAGACAAAAGAGAGATTAAACCTGAAGCAGCAGCAAGTGAAACGTCACAATTTATGAGCTGTGCGTTACTGATAAAGAAAACTCAAACTCACATCTTTAAAACAAGGTGACAGTGTTTAAGACATTATGACAAATATTTGGCAATCACATCATTGTCGGGATTATTTAATCTAATGCTACAGCCACTTAAGGCTTTGACTGTTTGCACAAACATTTACAGGGGGAGTATAGGACTTATATACACATACATAATATACATACATACATACATACGTACACACACACACGTTAAATATGATTAATTGATTACAAGAAATTGTAATTGATTACAAGAAATTAACAAATTAAAATTTGTTCAGGTAATTAATTACAGTTTACTTCATAAACTGCGCGGAAATGTTTGTCATGCACGTTTTGTTTCGGTACACCATTGCACGCTCGGATAAAGGCTACCAAAAAGAAGGACTCGGATGTTTTTTCTTACCATTTAAAAGACCCTTGTATACTCCTATTTAGAAGCCAGAAGAACAAGAAGAAAATTCGGAAGGGACGTCAGCCAGGACTGTTCATGCTCCGATAAGTCACCATGTTGGTGCCGTTTTACTGTAGGAGCACACTGCTTTGACTGATGCGTTCAGGTGCTCATTAAAATGTCGGACGCCCGCCTTCCGAGTTGCGGGTCTCATACAGTAGCGACATTACTTGCTAAACTGATTAAAATATGACTGATAGTCATTACCGCGCTGGAATACACATGCACAGCACACGTGAGCGCTGATGTTTCCACAGTGCGGCTCCCACATGGTTTGGCCAGGACGGTAGGCACAGCCAATCCAAATTTATTTGTCCAGAAGGAGCTGCATGAAGGAAATGACTCATTTTGTTCAGCAGGACCCCGTGCCGAATTATCTTCTTGTTCTTATGGAATATGAATCGGCCTAAAGCCAATACTGTTATGAAAAGTACATAATGTGTTTAAAATGGAACTTTTACTTAGACAGGAATATTTTCTAATTTCTTTTTCCACACTTGTGACATTAAAATTGTTTGAGTTTGCTGTATTTTTGTCTGTGTTTATTATTTCATTCATTAATCCACTAAAATCCATTTAGATATGAGAAGTGTTGCTTTTTAGGGCAAATATTATTATGCACTTAAAATGTAATAATTTCGATTAAATAATTACAAAGCCCAAATTAATTCTATTAATTTTTTTAATCAAGTCCTACCCC
>OMNM01058464.1:4160-18868 GCA_900302745.1 Parablennius parvicornis | reverse complement strand
ACCAACTTTAATTAAAAAAAAAAAAAAAAAAAAAAAAAAATACGATTTTTACTGTACGGTTGTTGTGTATTTGCCAGAATTCAAATCATGAGGAAACCTTGACGACCACTGGGAGTGAATATCTGCCGACTTTTGAAATATCCTCTCTTCAACTGTCCGGCCATGAATCATTATTCATCATGTGAGCTTCGTATTGAAAAACGTACACAAAACATCACAGTTAGAACTAAGAGTGACGATAGCACTTCAGTCGTACCTCCAGAGGACTCAAAACTCCAGCACTTCCTGCCAAACCTCATTGAAATACTTAACATAGTTGCCAAATCAGTTGTTTTCTTGAGATCAGTGACCTTGGAGAAGGTGAAGCAGACTGTGAGGAGCAATTCAGACATGTCGTTCGACTGTAAACGTCTTTGATTTTACGTTACGTCTTGTGAATCTCACTTTTAACGACGAGGTACCCACGGTGGGACTTATGGTGAAATCAGAAGGGGCGATTTATTGCATGGAGAGATTTAAATAGGATTTCAGTGAAATCAGACAAAAAAAAGTAGAAGAAAAAACTGTATTTAAAAAAAAAAAAAAAAAAAAAGTTTAACTTCATGAAAACACAAAGCTTAGAAACTTTGAGTTCAATTACATGAGAACTGTAATCATACATAATGCAGACAAAAACCCAAACATAACAAATAAACAAGACCATTAATAAATCCTGCTGCTTGTAGCAGAGACTATTGAGGTCAAAATAATATAGCAGATTGTGGGACGCACAGACCAGATGGAGCGTAGACCCGATCCCTCTCAACAAATCGCACCCTGGGGTATCGTAATAAGATTGATTAGCACCATTAAAAATAAACAAAATCAGCCATTCTGAACATGTCTGGTTCTTTTATCAGCTATAAAGTGAATCATGTAAAAAAAAAAAAAATGAAATGCTTACCTATGATTTCTCACACCTTTCAAAAATATCTGACAAAATACATATCGATTTTTTTTTTTATGTGATCAGTTAAAACAAACTTTATTGTCTCAAAGTCTGTACAACCAAGTGAACCTCAGTGACGATCAGCCAGAGCCGCTGCCAATCAAAATGACACTTTTAAAGCGTGAGATCAATAATCACAGACATTAGAAAGAATAAACTTATTTTAAAAAATGGAATGACCTAAACTAACTATTATCATCTATTGTGTACTAAGGTTTTGTAGTCATTAAAGTGGTGGCATAAACAAAAGTGCAAAGAAAGACACTACTTTAAAGATGCAAGCAAAACTCTGCAACTGATGGTGGTTTCACCGTCCTGCATCATCAAAGTGTTACAAAACACACACAATCCTTTTACAGGATGTGAGCGGGGCGAATGCTGCTTGGAATCCTGATCCTTTTTGATTAACTTGAACCAACCGGTGTTACATATACATTTATATCTCAGAGTGCAGCAGGATTATCGTGTAGTTTGAGCCGCTTTGAGCACAACATAACATTCAGACAGTGAAAAATCAACAGTCATTATTCACAATTCACACATCAATCCACAACTCCAATATCTAAAATATTGTCTGAGATATTAATTGGTTTAGTTTGACTCTCCTGACTTTGTCCCACCACCTAATGCAAAGAGATATTTTGGAGTTATCTGTTATTTATGTCACAAGAACTGAAGACCACACTGACATTAGGAGATTATTCCATTTTGTACATCAACACACAGAAAAATACACAATTGTTAACGCAGTGTGCTTACATGTCGCTACTTCTGTAATCGCTGCAAACTACGACACAGAAACAGAGCGTCTGCCAGCTCCAGCAGCTAGTGAGACGACTGGGCAGTGCAGAAGGGAGTTCATAGATCTGTTAAAGGAGTTCTGGGGGGGAATGCCACCCAATCTTACATACCAAGTCAGTTGTAGCTATTTCTTATGACAGCTTAGTCACAATTAATGAACACCATCTAATGTTGCTGAATGCCAGGAAGAAGACTTTAAGGGGACATTTACAAATGGAAACAACATTTCACAAGTTGTTCCAGAGAGGTCCAAGTCACAATCTATAGATTTATCGTCAACGTCACTACTAACACTGATGAAAGTTAGTCCCATTACTCTTCCCTTTTGGTTTTAATGAACTGTTTTATCTGATATTTGAAGGCACAGATCTGAGCCAAGGGATCAGATGGAGAGTTTTTATACATGTCATTATCATCTCCAACTACTGTGTAGTTACTGTATATTAACAGATTATTATGTTAGCTTAGCTGTCAGCTTGAAGCCTATGTTAGCATGACGATTTCCTTTCTCTTTCTCCTTTTAATAAGTACAATCATAACATTAGAGCATGCACTGTTGAGTTACCTACAGTATAAAGTTCAGATTTATGTCTATTTTTCTATTACACCTTTCAGAATGAAGCGTTTATTTACAATTGTCAGCTCCCAAAATAAAAATTTCTGGCATCTTGCAACCCCGAAAGCAGAGACAGTGGCTGGCTGCTTTCATGCAGTTTGTCTTGATATTGCTTGAAATACCAAAACTCATGTTATGTTTTGTCAGATAAATGTCAGAATGGCTCAAATCTGATTTAAGTGATGGAAGAGAGAGTGTGACGATGTTGCTGCCGCTGAATGCATTTCCAAATGTCAGACACTGTCTAACAGACCTTATGTGTAGCTGTATATTGATGTTTGGTTAAAAAAAATATGAATAAAATCCTTTTTTTCTGTCCTTTGGTCTGTGTTTGTAAAGAAATGCTTGTGAATGAATGCAGATGAGGAGTCTGTATTTGCCTAGAATGAAATACATTTACATTTTGCATGCACCTGCAATACAAACAGACCTCCTCTGGGAAAGTAATGGCCAGGGCCAATAAAAGACGACTTTCCGCAGGCAGAGAATGGAGTATTATAGCCTCTTTATCCACATTTTTGTTTGCTTTTCTGATGAGGGTTTCATCTTCAAGAGCGGTTCGGAGGTTATTGTTGCAGTGCAAATATTTTAGGCTGCTTCTGCCACCTAAATAACATTTTTATTTTTTCGTGCTGTGTTGGACCCATTTGATTTGGAGAACGTGACAACAGTGCAAATGTGATTCTGAGCAAAGCAAAATCTCCTGAAAGTGTTTGTAATGACTCAATATTAATTGTGAATCTCTTTCCCTCATTTCCTTGAGTTGACAGCTTTCGTCATGTCAGAGCGGCAAATGAGTAAGGCTCATCTGTAAACACCACAGTGTGTTATTTCACACTGTTATCACACTGCAGGTATGCAAATGGATGCACTATTTTTGGAACGGGTGTTAGAGAAATTAAAGACTTAGAGAGAGAGAGAGAAAAAAATTGTATTGCCATCCGCCTGCAGGAGTACCGAGCTTATTAACAATATCTTTTCGTCAGCGCTTGATGTATTCACACCATCATGCAGGACGATTGAAGGAGAATGAAATCAGGGGACAATGAATTGACATTTTTTGCAGCGCGTGTGGCCCGTGTGCTTCCTCGAATGGCCGATCTCTTTAGCTCGTATGTAGCACTGCATGAAGGCATTACTTCTTTAGATGGCAAGCAGTTCATGTGTCTTTTTCCCAGCCCTCTTTGCTGATGATTCATTTCTCCACATTTTTCCGAGCACGTTTCTTGTCTTGTCCCACTGTGAGGGTGTCTGAGGCAGTCTAAACTGATAGTATGCTTTTCTAAAAATGTCTCACCAAAAAAAAAAAAAAAAAAAACCAACAAAAAAACAACCCAACGAATGAAAACAAACCCTCCTCCTCAAGGCGATGTGGGCACGATGGAGAGAAGAACAATGGTTTCCTGCAGAGACGAAGGAGCCGAGAATCATCTATTGTGATTCCAAACGCGGACGGCCGCATCGGAAAGGGAACGGCACGCCAGAGAGACGTGCACATACTACGATCATGCGGCACTGAAAAGAGGTCTGTGAGGGTGGTGGTCGTGATGAGGATTCTCCTGCAACCATTTACCTCATGTGGTTGTCATGGCTACACAGCCGGAGGCCTGAGCTGTTGGACGCCGAGGCGGGAGCAGAGAGAGGGAGGGATGCTGGGAAGCATGGCCCTCAGTGTGGCTGCCTCGCCTCTCTCTCCATGCATCAACTAACTGGACCTGGCATTTAAAAGGAAAAAAAAAAAAAAAAAAAATGTCTGCAGCGCTGTGGCCCTGTGAACCAATCTTTGACTTTCACATCCGTCATCCCTCATTGACTTTTTTTTTTGCAAGAGCAGCTGCAAAAGCTTAGATGAAGGTGGGACCACAAAATCACTGGCGTATGCTAATACCATATCATTAAGCTATGATGTGACCTTTGTGAACCAATGAGTCTAACATTGATCTCCTCATGGTGTAAATACAATTTGCATCTAAATTATCTTATGAGTCATTATCAGTCTTAAATATTATGCCACTTCACTTCAGCTATTACAGCTGTGGCACATCATCCATCTATTCTTCTATTTCCTTCACCTACTTATCCAATTTAGCGTCACGAGGTACCGACGCTAATCGCAGAGCGAAGACAGAGAACAGCCTGGACGGTTCGTCACAACAAGAGGGCACACGGTGGCAAACTCACCTACATTTACACCACGTTTAGTCACCGGTTAACCTCAAAATTCTGTTTTCGAACTGTGGGAGCAAACAAGAGTGCAACACCCACACATACGGGGAGAAATACAACCAGGGACATTCATGCTGTGAGGCAGGAGCACTAATCACTACACCAGGCATGTGGCCACATAATAAATCAGTTAACGCATTGATGATGAGCAGGGGAAGGTCATTTTAATCACATTTGAATTGCAACATGAGTAATTCACTGCTAGATTTATTTTAAGGTAACAAAAACACAAGATGCATGCATAATGTGTGTGTGAATGAATAGGAAAATCTGTGAGTTTTTTAACGTTTTTTTTAAAGATAATTCTTTTTATGAAATTCAAATAAATAATTCCCAAAGCTCAAAGATGTGCCCATCTATAACTAACTGGAAAACTTTGACTGGATATATGTAGGTAATGAGTAACACAAAGGACACAAGGTAAACTGTGTTTTGGAAGAAAAAAAAAAAAAAAAGTGTTTGGGTTCTTATTTATTTATTTGCCCGTCTCTTGTCTCTGGTTACTGACTGTTCATGACCTACAAAGACAGGAAGTAAGCAAGACAGAGAGGGAAGAAAGCCAACCCTCAGAGAGGAAGCTTTGAATGAATAATGGCCTGCTGGTTTAGAGGGGGATTAGGGTTTTGGGCAGCAGAGGGGTCCGGTTGCAAAGTTCAAAAGGAGCCACACCTGATGCTTCACTGTTTGTGTAACTGGCACAAAAAGAGTTTGTTCACACAACAAGAGATTTGGTGGGGTGAGAATCGGGGTTCGATTATGGCCTCTTTCTATTTAATGCTAAGTGACTTGAATGATAAGACAAGATTCAGTTCATATTGACATTTTCTAGCCAAAAAAACTTAACTGTCTCTGTCTGGTAAAACTCAGATATGGTTTTTGGAGAATTTACGTAAATGTAAGGGTTATTAGGTCTGTAATGGGACTAATACGATGCAGAAACAGAGGAATCATCAAAGCATGTGCACAGATGCCTTGATTTTTTATTCCTGATATCCTTCCGGAAAAAAAGGGGGAAAAAAATGACACAGTCAACATTTAGAGGCTGAAAACTCCTCCCCTTTAATGAACTTGGTTTGAGAGATCTGTGCAGTGTCCTCTCATTCTCAGCGTTCAGATCCAGTGAAGCAGCCTTCTGTGCACATTTCTGACTCTAGTGCCCCCTAGTGGTAGTATAAAAAAATACATGATGGTTAGCAGAAGAGCTACCACTCTTAGCAATATCAAAATAATTCACCCTTACCTGGCTTTAAATGTACGAACTCCTCACCAGCCTGAATAAGACAACAAAATGGACAGGCAATCATCTATACTAATATGAATCTGCTGCTGCTGGTTCATTCTATTATTTGCATGAGCGAATGCCAGCAAAGTCCACGGAGGCATGAATATGTGCATTTGCAACTGACTCGTCACACTTTTTGGCAGAAGCGTTGAAATATCATTCAAAGAGGAGAGGGTGAGAGGTGAATCGGGGACACTGCAGCCGTGGGCAGCCATGAGCATCAATGCATGCTCCTGGCAAACTGCTCATCCACTGCACCAAAACACAGGCTGGCAGGCTGGCGGAGTAAATTACCCTCAAAAAATATATTCTTTATATAGAAAAAAAGAAATTCTCTCATATATCTGAAGATTGATGTTGAAACCGTACTCGAATGAATAATGGACGTGCGGTAAATTCCCCCCGTTGTTTAAATCTGAGTAGAGTTAATGTGTGTCAAGAGGATCAGATTTATCTGCATTGTTATCTGCAATGATGCATGATGTATTACTTTGGGATGAAAACGCTATCCTCTCACTGTCTGAATAGACACTAGAGACGGATGTGGGACACCGCGATCAATACAGAAATGGATGTCAGCTGAAGAGTGCAGTTCACGTCACAGCCCATCACTTCTACACGCAACAATTTATAACCAATGACTAGAGTAGACACTTTTAATTAAAATATAAAGTTGTGACAAATTTGCTTGGAAAAATGTATGTTACCGCCACCCCCCCCCCAAAAAAAAAAATTATAATCACATCACTTTTTTTGGAAATAACTGTGGCTAAACAAAAGTCGTTAATGGTTTTGCAAGCAGAACCTGATTTCAACAAAACAGACATAAGTGCCCAACAAGGGAGGGGGAAAAAAAAAAAAAAAAAAAGTATTTGCTGTAATCGCCCAGCGGGAAGTCGGAGCATCCTGTGACTGATGCGTGTTGAACTGAAGAAATTAATCCAGCTCTGCAAACACATTAAAGATGAATGAGGGGAAAAGCAGGCTGGTAACACCAGCGTGCATGAGGGAGTGCTCTTCAGCGTTGCTGGCACAGTCTCACTTGGGGCCTAATGAGGTCAGAGAGTATCACATTAATCAAATTCTCAACAAAATACTAAATTTTTATGAAGTACCAGCAGCAACGGCAGACGCATCTATGGCCTGGATAAATTGTGGCATCAGGAAGCTTCACGGGGAAGAAATTAAATCCTGGAAGAAATGCGGCTGCATCTTCATTTACTCATTTGTCACGTTCGTGGTGCAATATGTGTCCCCATCGGAGACACCAAAACACCGATATAAATCCTCATATTTATTAAGGTTGTGCAATTATGGTTTAATTAGAAGTGGCGAGGAAAAATGTCTATTGTCAAGGAAACTGTGTCACCTGGATTTCATCCCTGAAAAACCACATGATGACACTTTTTGCATGTTTCTACTCGGTGTCGTCAGCATAACATTTTAAAATCAAAAGATAATGAACATAAAGAAAGAGTGATGATTTGGCTCTCGGGATCACTTTGCTCCTCACTAAATCTCTGTGCAAAAGTAAAACGTGAACGTGAAGGTTCATCGTCTGTTACAGTTACTTACCTGGATGTGGCTGCCATCAGGTGGGTGTTACATTGTTTACAGTAACTAAATTAATCCACATGACTAATTATAGGTCTCTAATTTAGATCAAGTTGCTTGATTGTGATTTTCTTTGTCTTGAAATAAACTTTATAAAAGAGTCATTTGAAGTAATTTCACTTGATGCTATATAAACATAACCTGAAATTCACCCTTCAATTACAGAAAAATAGCAATAATTTCCTAATATTTGGAAATTAGCTCTCAGGTTGTAAGTGTGGGTGTAGGGGCAACGTGGCTAAAACTTTTACTAAACATTAACCCTTTATAACCAAGCCCAGTTTTTAGGCTTCTGCTAATATATATATTTCAATATTCTCATGAAGTTGGACTTGTGTCTAAAGTATATCAAAATGTATTTTGCCTCCTTGTATATGTGGTTTAACTGATTCATTTAAACTTATCTGACACATCAACAAGTTTTTACATTGTTGTCTGTGGTTGTGACGGCAATTTTAGAGTTGAATAAAAAGCTCTATGAAAAACAGCTCATAGCCTAGATTTACATATTACTTCTTTCATTTTATTTACTTTCTGTTGTAGCCCCAACTTCCCCCGCAATCATTGGCTACTTGGAGTAATATGCAAATACTACATGGATATTTTAAATTAAGTCAATGTGTACAAATGACAAGATATAAATGAAAAGCGCAGCTTCATTGAGATAAGTAAGAAAAGACCTACTGGATGTAGAAACCTTTTGTACCGTTAGTCTATAAATAAATACAGGCTCCATTTGGCCTACTTTGAGTTTTAAGATGGATTTAGTCGAGGCAGAAGCGGAGTCCTGAAAAGCAAATGGAACAAAAAGAGAAGAGGACAGAATTTAGATTGCGTTCATTTTACTCCTGGCCTCACCCGCTGGAACATCCTCTCTGTTTACAGACACGTTCACAGCATCGGAAATGTCAAGGTGGGAGTTTCAGCCGTGAAAGTGCTCAAACATTCACTCAAAAGCATTTTCCAGACTTCAACAACAGGGCCATCCCCCCTCGCGTTAAGTTGCCGGCAGTAGTATGAAGAGTTGTTGATGGATAAAACAATAAAGCCTGTGATCGTCCCTCCGTCTCCCTCTGACTGTGGCAGCTCAGCCACATCACGGAGGAACAAGTTGGATGTAGTCACCTGGAAAAAGTCGACTTTGTTTGTTCTCCTTCACTACTCCTTTGTGCGGGGAACATTTATCAGGAGGGAGGAGACACTCAGTCGTAAAAGATAATAAACTCAAGGACTTCCATTAGAAAATCTGGATCTTTTCTCATGCAGGTTTTTCTGGAGGTGACGATGCAGATCAACGGCTTAATCAACGTGTGATTCTTACATCTGACAGTTTAGTCTGTGTCAAAAAGGTCTCTAGTCACATGACAGTCTTTACCTCCCTGCACTAACAGTCCTGAGACGACTGGCTTTACATGCTCCGCATCCAGGGTGACAACTATGAATTCAATCATTTCAAAATACTTATACACTCCTAAGTTCTGAGGAGAGTCTGGAATGAGTCCTGCTCTGTGAGGGCAGAGGATTCCTGCTTGGTCCCAGACCGTGGAGATGTTGGAGGTCTGGTGCCCTACTTGATGGCAGAAGCTCAAAACAAAAGTCAATTAAAGAAGCAAAGTAAATCATTTCTATTTTTTGTTTCCCATGGACACATCAAACACACACACACACACACACACACACAGCAGCCATGCTGCTACGGCTAATAGCTGCTAAAAGATGCAATTAGCACGAGTAGCCGCACTGCTAGCTCGGTGCTGCTAGTGCGTACGCTAAGTCAGCCTTCATAGACCTTAAGAGAGTCGGAAAAATAACAGTCGATGACGATACCGCGCTCGACCAATCAGAGCGTTTGTTAGACAAAAAGCCAAAGTCGCTGCAGTTCTGTGACCAGACAAATATACACTGCTTACATGTTACTAATAATAGTGGCACTAGTTAAAAGGGGGTCAACAGCTTTTCCAATGTATAAGAGATTAGTTTCTATATTTTAGCCAGTAAGCAATGCGACAACAGAGAAATAATTTAGCATCTATACTGTTTATTTTGTTTGTAGTTAATTTAACATCACTTTTGTTAATTCAACATGTGATGGTGCCATGGACATAACACAGGCTCTAAACATGTGTGTGTGAAAGGAAGGTATAAAATGTTTATTAGTAAAATCATTTTTGTGGTAGGTACAGACCTGTGTAAAGAAAATAGAGTAAGTAAGTTTATTTTTCAAAAATGTCAGAATGGTGGAAATGTACTGACCTGTTGTTTTGTCTGCTTCTGTCGGTGTTCCAGTCAATAGAGTCCCCGGGCAGCCGGAGCACCTAAAGAAGGTTCCGGGTTCATTCACTCTGTTAATATGGGAGGGGTGTCCTGGGTTTTAACTTTAGTATATTTTTAAAATCCAAAATTCATTTCTAAATTAATAAAGATATATTTTTGTAGGAGAATTGTTGTAAATTGTTACCAGTTTTGTTGTTCAGGAAATTGGGAACGTTGTAAATGTGCTGTGTATGGTGTGATCCAATTATTTCCATCTGCTATAAAAGCAGCCCTGCCTCCTCTGTCATGGGTGGGTGCTGCGTGTTATGTTATCCTGCAATGCGTGTTTTTACTTTTTTTTTTTGTTGCACATTTTGTTTAAAAAAAAATGACACTCGTGGGTCTGCACTGGAAATCTGCCTCAGCTCTGCTTTGTATGTCCAGAAACGCATTAGTGGTACTTTGACATGAAAAGCGTCACACAACATTTTCAGCTGAACAGAAAAAAGAATCATATTTTTGCTGAAGAGACCAATAGAGACCAGGATGGCCTGGTCCTTCTGTGAACTGCATTTAAAACTCAATTCACAGCCATTTATTCAGTCACTCTGTTGTTGCATGTAGCTTTAACAGGACCCTGGAAATACTCTTGATCGCATCGTGCAGTTTCTGCAGCTTTTTTTGGAAAGCGCCTTTAAGAAATTTCCATTTTCACTTCCTATCGCGGAGCTGCTGAGGTTTTCTAGCTGTGCACCGTCAACTGACTGTCACTTTCAGAAGACCGCGCCGCAGTGAGATGAGATTTGTGATGTCACCGCGTGTCGAAGCTGGAGTCCAGTAAACAACTGAGTCATTGACGAAACACTTTTGTCAACTAATGTTAAGCCAATAATAAAATGTCAAGCTCATTTTTTAAACAAACGCCAAATGCTGCGTCAGGGTGAGCTTTTTATTCCAGTTTATATTATTAGAAAGTAGCTGTTATCTCTAAAATGGGAATGATGCTTCCGAACCCTGGTGTGAGGAAAAACACAAAAATACACAAATGCTTCTTTTTTTTTTAATCTTTAACGAAAGGGCTTATATTTTCAATTTTAAAGTGAATCAGTGGTACTTGTGTTTTCTTTCTTTGAAACACATTTTGAAAAGTCCAACTTTTACTTCCTCATATACAATGTGCTTCACAGATAGATTAGATCACCTTATTCTCATCCTTCATTCTCACACTGATATGTTAAGCCTGATGAGCTTTTAAATCCTTGTTGCACTCGATGTGAGTGATGAAGACGGTATACAGAGAGGGGATTAAAAAAAAAAAAAAAAAAAAGGAGGAAGAGGAGGAGGAGGGGCATGGGAGGGGATCCAGATGTGGAGGTCTGCCCATCTCAGCAGAGAGGGCCGGAGCAGAGCAGATGGTACCCTGTGCTATCACGGGCATGGCTGAGATTAGTTGACGTGAGAGGGGGACACGCCACTGACGGGGGGCATTGAGAGAAGTCTACATCTGTTTGGATTATCAGCAGGGAGGGAGGTGGGAGGACAGTAGGGGAGACCATGCATCTCTCTCATGTGAGGTCTGACAGGAATAACTAAACATCTTGTCATCTTACTGGTACATTCAGGAGTCAATATAACAGAGAGTGAAACAACATATTGTTTGTAGTGTTTCTAAGCAAGAAGGAATCAATGAAAGGCAGTTAAAAGAAAAATATATAAACACTGTGTATTAAGTGTTGGTGTGTGTATATACTCACACATGCATGCAAAAACACTCCTTTATATTGCAAATTACAGAAGCTTTTGTATCCTGCAAAAAAAAAAAAAAAGGAGCCAAAAATAAAGCGAAAGAAGGAAAGAACGTTTATGACTCATTTGCCCAAAATAAAGCGAGATGCTGTGTCAAATGTTAACTTGCAGGTTCTCACTCTTTTCTGTGTAGTTCTATTAATGGGATGAGCTCAGCTTTGGGCCATTGTTCAGCTAATTGTGACTAGTTAATACGAGACAGTACTTTCATGCTCAGCGATCACTGCCACTTATCCTAAAGCGAGGGGGACGTGATGCCCTCCAGGAGCAGACAGGTTGTCACCATGCACAAAGGCTTCAGCTCCTGTCGGGTAATGAGAGCTGAATCGACGTTGTGCACAGTTTCTGCAGTTGTAATCACTAAATATGTCAAGCACCTTCCTGTCATTGGCACTCAAAAGAATGGCTTTTTTTCCCCTCCAACTATTACATTGGAAATATAATGTTGTAGATTATAAACATGTTTTTTTTTTTTTTTACAGGTATGAGTATTAGGAAATCCTAAATGTCATCTTATGAGGGAGTTATTTCTAACTATCTTAGCAGCTGCTTGCAAATCTCTTTTGCAATCTTCCGTGTTTCTCTGATATTTCATTATCCACCGTTCTGGTGATGATGTTGTACATACTTATTCCATCATTTATTCATGTGCTGTGTAGCATACATGCATAAGTGAGCAGCACATCCTTGGCTCTTGGCATTCCCTGCGTTTGATATGGTCTCATCTCCTCTAATTAGAGAATAAATCTGAATGCCATTTCCCTTACTAACACATAGATTATATGGGAATACGACAGTAGGCAAACTGAGCTTTATTCACACAGTGACTGTAGTTCTGATTGGAAGGAAGCAAAAGGGAAGCGATGATATCTTTACCTGCTCGGGGCAGAAAGAACGCGAGAAATCCGAGAAATATGCGGCCTAAATAATGAAGCGATGGTCACCCGAGAAGATACTCCAATGATTTCATCTCTCAGAGAAACCGACATGGTTGCTGTAACAGAGAATCCTGCCAGTGCTGCGCTGTGGAGTCACTCCGAGCCATTTAACTGATGAATCGCATATGAACGACTTTGACCAAAAATAAAAAAATCAAATCACACGAAACATCACGGTGAAACGCTGCTACAGAAAATGTCCTGTCAGGGGAGAGTAATGCCAGATGTGTTTCTGGGGGTGAAGCTAGTTTAAAGGGGAGGATCCCTCCACTTAATATATCCAAAGTCTTTGTGTTGCACTTTGTGCAAAACTAACTAAAACATCTGACTCAAATAAAGTGGCTGTCAAAAAGAAGCATTATTGCAATCTGACAAATTTTCATAAATTTTCCTATGACATTTAGAAAATATTTTTATTGTATTAAAAAGAAAGATTCACAATAAAATAAAGAAATAAAAAAAGTAGTCCCACGCCATATGATAAAGTGTTTATACCATCAAAACAACTGGCACGCTAATACTGTTTGAACTGTGATGGACTGATGAAGCGAGTTGGATGAAGTGGTGAGGAAGATGGATGAACAGTTATATAAAGAACAGCCTCACAAGCCGTGGTAAACATAAATAACAACAAGGGAAAGAGACCTTCATCTGATCCAGGTGAAGAGGTGGAGAAGATTTGCCTCAAACGACTGTCGGGCAAATGAAAGCAATTTACTTTTCACATTGGTCTCATAAAAAACAAACAAACAAGAAAAACAGGGACTGTTGTGATGAGCTGAACCAAAATCTGACCTGAGATTATTTCAGTGTCGAAAAATCTTTATCAAAAAGCACTTTGTTGATTGTGTTTTAAAATCTCCTGCCCCTGCATCACTCTCAAAACCCAATGTTTTATTTTGACGTTTTTCTGGTAATGGGGAATTAAATGTTTATCCTTTAACACTGTGATCTGTTCTTCAGAAGATAAAACATGGCTTAACCTCTGAGTTTAGTAAAGAGGTACTTTGAAGTCCGAGTCTTGTTAATACTCCACATTTTTCATTAATCTCCTTCTTTTTTTCCTAATATGAGCCCACAGGATTGCAGTGTAACAGTTATTTGCTCTGCTCGCCAACGTAGAGAAGCACAACAAACAAAAGATTGAATGTTCTAAAAATAATCCACTTTTATAGTAATAAACAGCATATAACAACAAAACCTGAAACATAACAAAAACACAACAAAGCTGCGGGTAGGCACGGAAACGGAAAGAGCACTGACTACAGAGAAGATAAGAAATAATAGCGATGACGACAATGCATATGCGTGGAGAACAAGGTGCCCAAGTGTCCTGACCCGACATCGGTGCACCAGAGAAACAGTGGTTGAGACAGACCTGGAACATTTATAAACAAACTTCTTCGACACGTAAAGCATTAATGAAAACATCTGAAATGACAGTGATGAAAACTCTGATCCTACTTCAACGCAAAATGACTTGTGGAGTTTAGAACATCGTCTTATCTTGACAACGTTTACAAGTTGAGTTCCCGAGCATCTCACTGTTACTGGGTTCTTCAGCACATGTCGAACATGACTTTGTCTGTTAACTTCACTCATCAATACAAACTCACACATATGCCAGCCTCACAGATATCGAGAGTGGATTTAAAAGAATCACGTCACAAATGGTTCCACGCCTGATTCCATGAGAGACGTACAGTATGTGCGCTAATGGCTCAGCACTGTTGATTAGAGGGATCTTTCCTGACCTGTGCTTTAGTAACAACTGCCCCCTCCTTCCCTTTGTGCCCACGTCGAGTAGATATCACTGGAAGATTAAAGTTTCATGGCTGATGTCGGACATTAATAGGTAAACAGGTTGGCTCAGTTTTACATAACAGTGCTGATAAATTGCTTCAGTAATGAGAAGGGAATTATTCTGTCACTCCTATTACATCAGAGATTTTAAACATTTATTCAAGGGCCTGTAATGAAACTAATTAATGTGAGTATAGATAGATAGATAGATGGATGGATGGATGGATGGATGGATGGATGGATGGATGATAGATCGATAGAGGGATGGATGGATGGGTGGATGGATGATGGATGGATGGATAGATAGAGAGATAGATGGATGGATGGATGGATGGATAGATAGATAGATAGATAGATAGATAGATAGATAGATAGATAGAT